>PNEQ01041421.1:0-58181 GCA_003012365.1 Medauroidea extradentata
GTCGCATGTCAACTTAGGTTTTTTTATATTTTTGTTATTTCTTTTATTTTCTGTTTGTTCCTTGTTTTATCTGACCATATTCCAGTTTTGGAATTTCATGTTGTGTATGTATCCTGATGACTAAAGCATACTCTGCTTTTTATGTTTTCTTGTCTTATTTTTACTTTTGGTTTTCTTGTGACAGTCATTTATTTCGCAATGGAGTATGTCCATACAAACAAATCCAGTCACACTTCAGACTGTTTTCTAATAATTAAAAAAATACCACCCGCTAATTAAAATCATGATTTCCAAGCTACTCAAAAGTTGCTGTAGCTAAAAAAATATCAACCGTAATCGGAAAACTAAACCATAGAATCCTGCGTTGAACTTAACCTCATACTTTACACTAATAAAATAACAGGGTCATCGCTTGAAGTACCTTTGAATAACGGTTTCTACGAAACACTGAAAGCGCTAGTTTAGTCCTTCACTCCTATAAGTGATGAAGTGTTTGACGGACGTGTTATATGTGACTTATAACCATACTTGTTTCCGTACCTCACACGTAAAAAGGCCAGCGTCAACTAACACTTAAGAAACAAAATTCGCTTGAATCAAACTGTGTGTAAAGGTGGACAAGGCCCTTACTGGTCCAGGCGGCGAGGTGTGTGAGAAGGCGATAAACCTGGCTGGAGTAAATCTCTTCAAGAGAAGAGTGAGTGGGAGTGATCTTCTGGCTCGCTACAGCTCGGAGATACCTGTCTGTCTGCGGCCTCGAGAGACGCCATGGCTGCTGGAGGGGTTCGAAGGGTAGAGTATGTGAGGGGCGTGGTCCCGAGAGACGCATAAAACTTGCCGAGCCGCGAGCCAAGTCTTCCTCCGAATGCAGATAAATAACTTCGCGATACGTCTGGCGAGGTAACTGGACTGCGCAGATGTTTCCATCTCGTCCCGCCCTCAGGCGATGCGCCTTCCTCATGCTGGGCTCGGACCAGTAGAGTCCTAATGGCCACACATTCTCGTCAAACATATCCTGTATAACGCGTCACGGTAACATCTGCCACCAAAACCAGCCACTAGGTTTACTTGTTTTCCTCCTTGTCCTAATAATCCTTCAAGTCTGACATACCGAAAACCAGGGTTATTTTTACCCTTTGCAGGATTGCTTTGACGCATTCCAAATATTACACACTAAAAACTGTTTTTAGATTTACCAGACCTACATATAGGAGTCCTAAGAAAGTAGGTATGGTAGAATAGTTTTCCAGACCTTCATGGTAGCACTCCTAAATCTAATTATAAAACATTAAAATGTATACTAAAGTTACGAGACTTGTATTGTAACATTTGTAAGAGTTTGCATATTTACAAGACGGAAGTATGGTAACCGTCCCATACTGTGTTTGGGATAATAACTTCCTAAACATTTTAGGAATTTTTTTTTCAGTGTAGTATTGGTAAGGTTAATTCTACTACAGGTTATAAAGATCAATGTTAAAAGTTTGGCACAGGGAAAATTGAGCGCTAGTATCGCTACTGGGTGCAAACTGACAAATCAGATAACTTTCCTGAATTTTAAGTTACGTAAAGTTGATAATTCAAAACGCGAAATTGGTTTATTTTCACTTTTAAATTCAGTTGAATGATTTCTGTAACTACCAAGCTTATTTAGAATTAATTTTACAACAGTTACGTATTTTTCTGGTTCACATGCGATTGCAGCGAAACTAGCGGCAGAAATTTTCCCTCTACCGAACTCTGCCACAAGAAAACACATTTTCCTTCTAACATGTAGTAGAATGAAACTTAGTTTTGGTATAGTTTGGTGAATAATTATGTAAATGTAGCCGAGTGTTTACGAAAAAATTCATTTGATCAATCTAGCAAACTGTCCAAGTTTTTTTCTCAGTAAATGATAAACAAGCCAAAACTTTGAGTTGACTAAAGTTACCCCAAGAAGGTAATTTATCTCAACCAATGACTAGATCACATCGTGTTTAGGCTAGAAGAAATTGTAAAATATTTTTATGGGAATTTCTTAAAAAAAATTCTGCAAGTGTAGGTATACGAAAACACTACATAGATAAATTTTGTACGGCTTTTTATATCTTAAATTACTTACGGCCCCCGGTTGCTACTTACACTGTTGTTTCTGATATAATTTTTAAATTTTAAAAGCATGGATTTATCGTAAAACTATAGCATAGAATTTTCGAAAATAATTTTATTTTGCATTCTAATTAATTTAAGCCAATAACTATTAAATTTGCTACTTATCAACTTTAAACTTTTACTCAGCAAAAGTAAGTTTTGCTACATAGTGAAATATATTTCAAACGCTCCTATAAGACGTATTTAAGGATATCTTCTCTCTTCTAGGCCTAGAAAATTATATTTGTAAAATACTGTATACGTAAATCATAATTTAAAAAGTACACAAACTTAAAAGATGGATAAAATTTTATGTTTGGAGTGATTCTTAAAGATTTTTATGACTTGTGTTTCATACATTTATTTCCATTATCATATAGGGCGCACTTACTTCTTTCTGAATAGTTTGTGGATTTGTTCTTACAAACAGTTTACATACAAAGTTCGGTTCAACAACTGTAAATCATTCGCGTTTAATTTGGAAGAGCACGGTTTTGATTCCTGGTCTGGATAAAGAAAGTTTCGGTTTCCCTTTGATTAACGAAACGATCCAACTTTAGGCGAATTACAAGAAATTTCTTTACTACAGGCCCTGACCGCTCTTCACCCCCTCTCCCATGTACCTGTACTACAGCTGTGAACCACGTACGACACGAAATATTACTACTGATAAATTGAATTTAAACATATGTTCGTAAAATCACATTATTTGGTTTTGGCTTTGAAACTCTGTAACATATGACTTCGGTAGCCGACTTCCGATTTTCTTTTATAATAAGACTTAAAAACACACGAGCTTATACTACTCAACGATTAAAAATTTTTAAAAGATATAACCGAAAATTATCTCACTTAAGCACATTGCTAAATAATTACATATAATAAAATGTAATGTAATATAATGTATTGTAATGCAAATTACTTGATTTACACATTTTCAAGTGACTAACTTTTATTTATATTTCTAAATTAATTCAATATGTTAATATAAAGACAATGAATTTTGGGCTCGGCTCTTCTTCAATTCTACTTCATAGGTTTGCAACAAAATAAATAAACGCGAATAGCAACATAAATTTATTTACGACTTATCAGGAAACCGAGGTAAAAAAAAATGCGGTCTCGTGAACCAAAGAAGACAAGAGAGGCCTATGATAACACTATACGAATAAGGCAGAGCTAACAAAGTTATAAATGAAATCAGAAACAAAATTTTCCATGTAAAAATTACAGACAAATGTCATAAACGATAAATAAAGTAATACACGAAAGAAATATGAAACATGCCTGGCTACAGATGACTTGTATGCTTTGATGTAGAGAATAACTTTAGAAAGTATCCGTAGAAAATCTTTAGTTATCTATGATAAATTTGCATAACAATATGTCTCAGAATATTATTGCAGTGAAGATTTTAGGAACATATCTAAACACAACTGAAAAGTGTGAAACAGCAACGAGTATCGTTATCTCCGAAAAAGTTCCTTCCTTTGAAAGGTCGTATCAAGATAAGTTAACTAATTACGTAGAATCCTTGCATTTAAAGAAACATTCATTTTCGTAGCCAGCAAATATTTTATTTAAAAATACCTGATCGAAAAATTCTCACAAATGATAAAGTAATTCATGAGCTAGAAGATAATTTGTATGCTGAAACAAGCATATAATGCGATTGTTAACGTTTATTCTTATTCTGGCACCGGTTCCTAAATTTAATGAGTGGACCTTGTTGACAAAAAAAACCTTCTTAAATTTACTGACCAAAAATTAGTACGAGGTTAAAGTGCATTTCAATATTATTAAACTGTTGATCAGCTAGTGTAAGGACAAAAAAGTTTTCTGATTTTACTTAATTCTATATGTGTTTGCTGTTATATTGAATGTTAAAATTTTACTTTTATTTTAAACTTAAAATAATTTATAATTTGGAACAATTCCGCAAATATTAAACCAGATTCTTTTTACGAATCATGCACTTCACACAACACTACATTGACTTTGATTAATTAATATGACGAACACTGAAACATGTTGTGAGATGAGTAATGAACACGATTATAAAATACCTGCTAGAAAATATTGTCTGCATTGCATGAATGACAGCCTGGCTGCAACACGCAACGCAAATTAAAGGATGCATTAATATTAATAACGCCATGAAATCTGTCTGTACATGCACTTTCCATTACCAATTCGAGTTGTTATTCCAGTGCAATTAATTTACGAAAGCGAAATGAGAGAAAGAAAATCACGTTTTTCAATTAACCCTTTCGAGCGAAATACTGTCATTAGAGGTATATACAATATCCTGAAGGTATTTCACGCAATTAAGGTCATTATTGACAGTTTATTACTAACGAATATTGGACAACCAATGGTTACATTATGAAGATACGCAATAGCAAAAACTTTGTCGTTTGTTTATCGATATGTTTCCTTTCTTGTCTTGAAAATAGAAAAATAACTGAAAGATATATTTTTTCTTTGTTTGGTACTGGCTCTGGAAAAGTGACTGCTAACAAAAATTTGAATGAAATTTACGTATTCTTTACTTAGTGAACAATGTTTTTGGAATATATAAAACGTATACTTTAAGATATATTTTATTAATCTTTGCCATTTTAGGAAATGAGAATCATCTATCTCCATTCGCGTAGAAAGAAAGATCTTGTAAGCCAAGTAAGAAAAAGTGAAAAGTAAAAATTATAGATTAAATAATATGAAATAAAATTTGGAAATGAGAATCATCTGTCTCCATTCGCGTAGAAAGAAAGATCTTGTAAGCCAAGTAAGAAAAAGTGAAAAGAAAAAATTATAAAATAAATAATATGAAATAAAATTTGGAAATGAGAATCATCTGTCTCCATTCGCGTAGAAAGAAAGATCTTGTAAGCCAAGTAAGAAAAAGTGAAAAGTAAAAATTTTAAAATAAATAATATTAAAAAAAATTTTCCAGGATCTATCATTAAAATCTTCGATGTAATTTTGAGATAGGTATTTTGAGCACAAAAATAGACTAATAATTATATATAATTCTAAATACTAATGAAAGCCAGCAACAGACGTTTAGCTACCATATTGCCTGTGAAAATGTGTGTCAAATAAGGAAGAAATTCAACGCACCTTCCTTTCTATAATTTTATCGAACCCGATTGGTATTATTTATATACGGTATATTTTAGACTTTTCTAAAGTTCCAAAAAAAAAAAGTTTGAAATAAGCCTACTGAACTTTTAAACTTATAGAAATTTAATTTCAAGTGCGGGTGTGTTTTTGTATTTGCCTATGCATTTTTATTGTACGTTAAGGCTAGGAGTTCTTATATCCACCGTTCTTACGAATTTTGAACCTAAAAGGGAGCAAGTATCGTGAAACATCAGATGGGTGTGTTGCATATTTTGGTTTGTTTAAAAAAATTATATATTTTTAGCACATTACCGACAATTCGGACGTTTCTTAAAGTCAATAAGTAATTAAAATTGTGTTATTGTTTTCTTTAAAAAGTTGTACTATATAGTTTAAACAATTTTCAATACGTTAGTTGAGACTATTTAACGATATGGGCTATCCTATAAGAGTAAACAAAATGTTATTATCAAAAATTGGGAAAAACGTAACCCGTGGACTTACGTTAATCGCAACTATCTGCAGCAATATTCTATCGTAGATAGATGCTTATTAAGGTGGCGGGACACCAAAAATATTAGTTGTTTTAAAAATTGTTATATTTATACGAAATATGGATATTTTTGTGCGCATTGTGTTTTTTTTTACTGAAATAAAAAAAAATAATCTTACGTAGTTTTGGTATAATGACATGGCAAGCTCCAAATTAGCATAAAAGAGTTGTATACCTTAAAGAAAAACTGACACACGAAATAAAATAATCCAAACTTAAGAACAGTGTAACGGGCAATTTCAAGACGTGTACGAAAACAGCGTTAAATTTGTATTGTATATTTAAAAATGTACTAAATAAAAAAATAACAAATTGTCAATTTTCTGACGTTATCTGGGCTTACGATAATTACACTACAGTTTAGAAAGACAATATGCTTTCTTATTGGAGAGTTTGGCACAGGGATAAATTCTGCCGATAGTTGCACTGCAATCGCTAACGGTTATAATAAATCACTAGACAATAGTAAAATTGAATTTAACTGGTCTTGGCAAAGAGATAAGTCGTTTAATTTTATTTTAAAGTAAAAAAACAAACCGATTATGGATTTTAAATTATCAACTTCATGTAACTTAATATTCACGAAAGACCTATGATTGGTCAGTTACCGATACCAGCGCTCAAGTGGCAGAACATTTCTCTCCACTAAACTTTTAACACTGATATTTCCCACTTGTATTAGAATTAACCTCACCCGGACGAATAGCGAGCCTGCAGTAAAACCTTAGATTCAACGAGCTATATAGTTAACATAGAGGGGCGGAAACGCTTCCAAAGTGAAGCCCAATTGAACAGCTGTTTTGATCCAAGAAAACATGGCGAACAGCAGTGTGGCCAACATAATGTAGAAAATCCGTCATATGTTCGCATAAAATAAGTTACTTTATAGCTCCACTATATTCCCGCAAAATAGAGGAAAAAATGCCATTAATTATTGTAATGTGTTATACTGCAATACTGTTTAAATTAACGTAACCACTCTCGTCTATCGACCAGATATAAGAGTCCACCATTATATCTAGGGTAAAAATACCACGTTCAATTGGACTTCACCTCAGAGCCTTGGAGATTGCTGTTTCCGCCCCTCTATGTTTACTATGTAGCTCGTTGCTTAGAGTCACGGTCGTAGAAGAACAGGTCTGGACACTCGCCTATATAACAATGTATTTTGCTTGTCCCCCTTGTTGTTTGGCTGTAGTTCGTAAAGTTACCGAGAATGCCGTACTTTTTGGCGCTGATTTCCGGGCGGTCGGACTCAAACTCCGCCCACTTTTTTCCATTGTTAAATTTATAAAGTAAATAAAGATTGCTGGAGCCTTTTCTTAAATTTGTGAGCGAAGAAAGTATTTCATAAATTGATAAAAAAATACGTTTTGATAAATTGTTTATCTTAGGTGAAAGGAAGTGGGCAGAGATTAGTCCGACCGCCGTAACATCAGCGCCAATAAAACACAATATTCTCGGAAACTTGGTGAACTGCAGCCAAACAACAAGGTGGTCAAGTTTCCAGGCGAGTGTCCAGACCTGTTCTTCTACGGCCGTGCTTAGAGTAAATATATATTACCTCTATGAGAGTAAAACCAGGCACAAACACCGTGCTACCAACTTTTCTCTGGGGTCGTAGCTGAGGCCAAAGAAGACAAAGTATGATGGAGTGTAAATCTAGCAGGTCTTTTGAACCTGAGAAAATTCCCTGCCACTACCCACTCACACTATGCTTCTTGTTTACGTTGATAGCCTTGGGACTTCAAGACCAGTACAATATTCGTTCGTGTCGAATGATAGTTTTGTTTACTTTGGCATATAACACGGCATGCATCAGGCGGGATATTAACGAATTTACATTTTCTTTTTTTTATTAATGGAGACAGCTTGCGATATAATTACTTCGGTTTGTTTTATGACAAAAAAAATTGTGTTCCTTATGTTAGTATACCAATGATGTAGAGAAATTAGAGCAAGCAGAACCCACCAGATAAAAAAAAAAAAAAAAACTCTACTGTATGTTATAGGGTGAGATAACGACTCGTGTAGAATACTAAAAGAAATCATATTGCTTCTTTCTTATATGTTTTACGACTATTAAAAAGATTATACAATACATTTCATATGGAAACATGTTTGTGAATGATAATTGATTTTTCACAATAGCGTAAACAAATAATATGTTTTAATAATACTCTATGTCCAAATCAATTGTAAATTTCAGTTAGCAAAGCTCTAAATTGTGTTTTGAGACAAAAACAACAGTGATATTATTGTTTCCTTTAATTGTGGGACTAACACTCGAAAGTATCAGTCAGCTGTACGAGACGCTCCTCGATTAATCGATTGGTGGAGGAGTGTCTATCGCTTTGACTCTGTGACCCCTACTCACTCACACCTTTTTCTTTCTGTCCTCGGCCATTAACCGCAGGACTTCTTCTTGAGAATGTCAGTAGGCGTGAAGGCCTTTCCACACCAGTCCGTGCCTGATGGTCCCTTCGCCGCGGGTCGCTTCCGCCAGCGGCAGGTGAAGTGAGGTGCACTGGTATTTATAGACGTGCATTGGAATCAATAGAAGAGGCGCCGTGGCGTGTGAGCCAATGCAGAGGCGTGACCACACACTTAGGAACCTCCGCTATATAGTTTATGCAAATAATGACCGCTACTCTTCGTGTGACGGCCAGGGACACACGGATTCCACAACAGTAATAATCTACTTCAGACTATACACGATAAAGTGAGCACTGGTTAAATTATTCTTTCAGACATTTTTCAATCATCTGCAGTATCATTGACATGAAAACTTCTATGAAACAAAAAAAAAATGTAAACATTCCCCCATTCTCAAACGTTAACAAAAGTGGTCCAAATAAAATACTGTTTTTGGGTATTAAAAATGTTTGGGAGTGCTCAGTTTAAATAGAACAGACTGTAGCTGGGTTTCACTAATTTTCGTGTAAACCGTTAATTCTCTTTTGGAAAGACATTGAATGATTCTAGGGGTAAAAGATTTTGTGAAATATTGTGGACATACGTAGTAGCTGTGCTATGCCTTCTCAACAAACCAAGAATGAACGAATAAATAAATAAACCGAATTTGCTGAATCAACGCATAAATAACATAACTTGAATATCCGAAATGTAGTCGGGTAAAATCACAGAAAATACACTATGAGAATTAAACAATTTTGGATAAAAAAGGAAAAGAACTATATGCTTTTTTGTTTTTTAACTTTCAATTTAATGATGTAGGTCTTATGTTCGTATTTGTTGTAAGAGTTACTATCAGTCATTACCATATGTTGTAGAACTGAACGATATTTTAAATTTTAGACGTCACTTGGAACTAAAAGATGTTAGGGCGTGGTACACAACTCAACGTTTAAAGTATTAATTTATACCTGTAGGTTTTTTGAAGCCAATTTGCTAAAATTAAACAATAGCAATCCTGGACAATAGTTTTAGCCAACGTTTTAAACGAAATTGTTTCCAGTGTTACGAACTTCTGAGGCACAATCTCTGACGCCGGAACCTCGTGCATTTAACTGCGCCGCAAGGGTCCGTGCTAAACGAATTGGTAATTCTGGATAAATATTTGCTCATAAAGTTGGCAAATACCATTACCTAGGATTGTCATTGAGTATTTCATCAATATTGGCTTCGAAAAAACCGTAGATATTAATTGACGTTTTCAGCGTTTATTTATCTACCACGCACTCTTTAATTGCACCCTGCACCAAAAAAAATTCGTAATTTTATATGTGTACCAAACACTGGCTATCTCTTACAAATTACACTAATAGTAATGTACCACAAATAAAATATTTTTCGGTTCCATAGTTTTCGTACAAGCGCATGGGAGAGTGGCGATTCGGCTATTTTCGCTACTACCCTAAGTAAAAATTATTCAAACGATACAAATGAAATAATTTTAAGTGGAAGTAAATTTATAAATCTACAGAAAACCCCCTGGGTTATTTAACGTTAAAAATATTTTTTTAAGTAATCCAGGTACTCAAAGATATGCAATAAATTAGCAATTTTCAAGATTTTATTTGAAGTACAAGCGATTTTATGTGAAGTTACAAAGGTGTTATTCTGTAGTTCAGTACATTTATTTCCAATCTAAAATACTTAATTCGTATCATCTGGATAGTTTTTCCTTTGCGTACGTAGCGAAAATAGTTAAATCGCCACTTTCACATGAGCTTGTACGAAAACAATGGCACCGAAAAATATTTTATTTGCGGGATTAATGCCCTGTATAAGAGCGGGACAGTGTCTGGCACAATTATAAAATTAGGAATTTATCGATACAGAGTGTCCTTAACTTCTTCAATAATAAACAAAACATATTTTTTGGACAAACGCCATTTCTACCGAAGTAGGTATATAGATAGGCCACTCATACCGGACAATACCTTCACTACATGTCCAATCACTCCAAAAGTACGAAAACCGGCATAGTAACCACTTTGAAAAACAGGGCAGATAAAATATACAGTAACGAATCCTCACTAACTGATGATGCAAATCACCTAAAAAAAAAAAAGAATTCATATCAAATGGTTAACCTATTGGCACCATAAACAAACACATGAAGAACATTAATGTCCAATTCAGTTCACAGGAATCAACAGAAGAACCAGCAGGCACATGTGTAAAAAAAAAATCAACGTTCGCTATGGCATATGTCCAAAAAAAACTGTTCTGTTATTTATACGAACCCATTGCAGGAATCGTTCAAAGTTCTTCAATCATGAATATAGGGATATTATATACGTTATTATCTTGTGTGATATACTTCGCTTCGTACAATTTTGATAAATTTGACATCTATTTATGAGCAATAATCTTTTACATTTTGTAATATCCAACACAATATAAACTTTATACTATAGATGGTGAAACGGACATGGCAGGTTAACTTTATATCTGAAAATGTCGACCGGCATATCATAAAACATGTACAACATTGTAATGAGAATAGCCAAGGTTTATTGAAGTTATGCAAAACATGATATGCCCGGTGTATTGTGTGTAGCATACTGCTAATAAACAAGACTTAAATTTGTACAGATATTGAATTGCCAAGACGTTCCCCACGAAAGTACGAAAATCCGTAGGTTTGAAAAGGAAATTCGCGTGAGTTCATTGGCCTATAATATGCATGAATCGTGTACTGCATGCTTTGGTCATATCTACCTATGTTTTGGCTTCAGTTCTTGTGAGTTCACCTCGCAATAGGAAACACAGAATTCGTAACTTTGGCTTATTTACGAGAAAGTGTGTGTATTAGTAAAAACGTGATCCGACTTCGAAGTAATAATTATACTCACTTTTCTCCAGTGCATTGAGTGAATTGTCCAATGTTTTCTTGGATAAGCTGGACGAAACGGTCAGGATTTCGTTTGGAAAACAGGCCTGAATATACAAACTATGAATGCGTATAGCTGTTATCCTTAAAATAGTGGTAATATATTTTTAATGTCTACATTTGGATGCTAATAATGACACTTCAACAGATTTTGTTCGATCGTTCACCGGTATGAATGTGAGTAAAGTATTTCGATGGACATTGGCATGAATCTATTCAAAGCTTCACTTCACAAGACGTGATTCAGAATTAGATTTTACGAAATTCCTTTTTTAAACATAATTAATGTGAAACATTGTTACATGCATTCAAAAAATTTGCCCAGAAAATCAAGTACATCTCTGTATACATAAATAAATATGACGCATCAAAAGTCTATTTATACAAAACGTGAATAAATTGAGTTTTATGAAGTTACCTAAGGTTTTCAGCACTTTATAACCAACTTTGGTCATATAAAGCAAAATTTGACACAAGATTCTCAGTTTAACACGTATATACGATTCTATTCTTATATGCCCGTTCGAATATTTAGCGTCCAGCCTGTGCGTGTAGGCTCTCGTAATTGAGATATGGAAAACCAATCCACAGCTGAAAGTTGTTGAAATTCCCCTCCTTCGAAGACTAAACTGAAAAACATGTTTTATAAATATGAAGAGGCATTTCTTTGTAGTTTCACGAACATTTGTATCTGTACGTACACAAATTTTTCTTGTACAATTATTTGTTGAATAAATTGCAAATATTTTCTTTGTAAAAAAAAAAAAACTAGGAAAAGTTACAGTATAGCAGAATCATAGGTTTGCCATAACTTACATAGTCATACCAAAATCACATCCTCTGGAAAGGATTTTTATGGAATAAAGTGAATATTTATACTGATTGCATTCTTTAAAATTGTAAAATGTGGTATCACCAAACTGTACATTAACTGAATACATAACAAAACACAAAGTAGCACTTAAGTTACGGGGGTACAGATGTAAGGTGCGTTTTACCGAAGCGCAGTGATTCGAATTCGAAATTGAGTATTTTAATGATTTTTTTTATTTTCAAAACAATTTAATTAAAAATTAATACATTCTAAAGTTAATTAATATCAATTGTTTTTGCAAAAATCGGAATTTTAAATAAATACTTTTGTTTATTGCAAGTACAACTACAAGGTTATATGTTGTAATTATTCAAAGACGCACTTCGTATTTTATCTATGAATAACCATTGTACTTTTGCAAAGTATTAAAAGTAAAATTTAATTATGCAATCATACAAACGCGTGTGATTAATAAACTGTTTTATTTAGTTCGGTTTACAACGATAATAATGTAATTACAAAACTATATTATCAACATAAAAATTGTGAAGCAAATATTTCCAACTGTAACTTTTTTGTAAAAATAACAAGACATTTATTTGTAGTCTTACAAATATTTATTATGGTACAAAACATTTCCCTGTGAAATAATATTTATGATTGTCAAGTTACAAGGATTTGTTTGTAAAAAACTGAAACATTTGTAGGCTACCAAAATCATAGGTTCGTTCTAAATGTTTAAGTTATACACAAATTACATCCTCTGGAGTGTTTTTTTCTGGAATAATTGCTGTTTAAAACCAAGAAAGTTATGTTAATTAATTGTTTAGTTAATATAATATAATAAAAATACGAACTATTATGTTAGTCAAAATAATATTGGGTTTGTAAATACAAGGATGCAGGTTCATATCTTGCTATGTCGAGGAACTTTTTTCCTCGAAGTAATTACGTGACAAAATTATTTCTTTAAATTGAATTTTATTATTCAGTTCAGTGTCATTATTAGAATAAAATTATTGTTTGAATTTACGTTTTCTTATCGCGATTACTAACACAAGTGTGTACCTTGCAGTCTTACAATCATATATACAATGTATGTTTTACCATAACAACCTTTGCAGACCGAGAAAAATGGCACAACGGTAACACGTTGGCCTTGGATTCAAGAAGACCCAGGTTTGATCCCCAGCTCCGGCAATCCTGATTTCGGTTTTCCATAGTGTTCCGAAATCGCTACATGCGAATGCTGGGATGGCTCCTTAATAAAGGCCATGGCCGACTCCTCTCCCAGCTTTAGTGATAGTACCAAGCTGTCTCTCACCATATTTAATGACCTCGCTGTCTACGAGAAATAAACCCCACTTATCACGATCAACAACCTTTGTAGTATAGCAAGGAATTTCTTCGGCAACTGGGTTTGCAAAGATTTTTTTTTTGCAAGAGTACAAAATAATTTTTACAATGTAGGGACGAGGAAAATTGAAGCCAACTTCGGACGTCCTCTTAGAAAGTAAGGTCAGAGTTATTTAACAGGGCGTTAGGAATCTTATATACGATGCCTGTTTGCGCCGGAGATAGCGATGGAGTGAAAGTGGCAAGAGAGCAACGCAGTCGTGAGAAAATGTCAGTGTGTGTAGTGGTCAGTTAGGTTTAAATGATGACGAAAATTCCGGCGAGAGAGAGCGCAGACAGATTATTGTTATGTGCGATGGTCAAGAAGGTTATATATAGATTTGATGAAATTTTGAAGATTCAATGACCTGCATGTTAGAATCAAATATCCTATGCATTCTCAAGTCCCGACCATCTGTCCACTAGCTGCTACTCAGTGGAACAGCAGACAATGAACGAATAGACGGGGTTTGAGTACGCATAGGATATTTGATTGTAACGTGCAGGTAATTGAATTCGCGAAATTTAGCCATCTCTAGTTACATATGGGTGGGTTAGTTGCCAAGTGGTGTGAGTCCAAAATGAAAATATTTCAGGAGAGAGAATTAAAAGTTTGTATCTGTGTTAAACTTCAGGGATTATGTTATTTAATACGTACTGCAATGGAAAAATGTAGTGGACTAGGACGCACACAATTTGGAAAGTATGTAGACCTCACTGCAGGCAATTCTGTAGTGGTGTAAGTCCATTTTCGATTTTTTGTGACATACACCACTTGGCAACTAACCCACCCATATATATATATATATATATATATGTGTGTGTGTGTGTGGTTTTTGTTTGTTAGCGGTGCCTCTTAGCCACGAGGCCATCCCAGCGCACGGCCCCCATGTACGTGTGAAGGGATCGCGCTCTGTCACGCAGTGGACTTCAGCTAACAGACAGCTGGAACCACCCAACTATTGGGCGGAACTCTGAAATGTGCTTCCAACCCCTTCCAAAGGAGTAACATGGCTAGCGAGAGAGCCCAGGATCACACATCACAGGATCTCGCCCACTGTCCTGCCCCACGACTGAGATCCTCAGCTCAGCCACCTCTTGGTTCGAGTCGGGGCCTATCTAACCTCTAACAGACTAAACGCGGGTCGAGAAGGTCAGGCAGAAATCAAGGAAAAACAACTAATTGGTTTTTGTAAGATGTTAAAAATTGAGGCGTTTAATTGAGATCTTTAAACTATTCCAGCAATGGGTAGGTATTATTAGCTGAGTCGTTTTTGTTGGTCACGTGACAGTCAGTCTGCTGGAGTTTCTCAGTTTGCACATGCGCTTGATGACGGGAACAAATTTCACTTCCCGAATTGACGCGCCTGTTGTAGCCTAAGAAAGACTGACAAACTGTTCTCTTTGTTCCTTAGTCTGTGTTCATATTCGTTCGTGTCTGTTGTCATTTGTGAGTTTTATAGTTTTCCTCGACTATTTTGAACATCACTTTTCATTAAAATTTCCGTGTTGTTTTTCCCTCAATTGTTCTTAATTTTGTTCTATTGTGTACCATATTTCTCAATAGGAGAGTATTTCGTTTCCAGAAAAAAATTGTATTGCCATCGTTCTAATTTTTTTTTTTTTTGTTTATTTTCTTGCCGGTTTTCGTGATACGGCTAAATTCCTTTCCTGAATTATCTGTGTGTTATAATGTGTTTGTTGACAACTGCTAATTCTAATTTGCTTCATTTATTTATTGTTTTATTGTAGGGTGATGGCGTATGTCCAACAAATGGTTTTGTTTATGAGAAGTTTCAAGTAACTGACTTAATTTTGATTAACAGTGATTTGTGTAAAATATTAATATTAATATATTCTTCTTGTTGTGTACAAGACTCCCGCATCCCTAAAATATTAAATGTAAATATTCAAGGATTGTTTGCATATACTGAAGTCAAGTGTTAAATTTTGTGTTGTCAATAATTGCTGATACCTGTAGAAATATAATTAAACTTATTTATCTCGTTCGTATTTATAGTGCGTCACAAGATTCCGCTTGAACGTAGCTTCACATACAGAAAAAAAAACTTGTAACGAACATATTACAACCTTTTGTATATCGGAACTTTCACTTATTGAGTTTGCCTAGTTGTCAACCTAATATGTATCACGTTCTCTGCTATATTTTCACGAGAATTTATCATAGTTTCTACAAAGCAGGAATGTATTTCAGGAACGCTGAGCAGTAATTACAGCAAAAGGTATTTCCGTGCAAATGTGTAGCAAATATTTGCTTAGTCCAGGAACATAATTCTCTAAAGCCGGAGGTAAATATTTTATAAGTCACTGTTAATGTGCCAGGCGTAATGGCTCCACGTGTTACCTAGTTACTGCCTGCACGCTCAGCTTATAAACTAATTTGTCTTCACGGAAGAACAGGGAGGATATACCTTGGTTGCAAGGCTCGGGCTGGTGGAAACCGCATGACTGTGTGATTCCCCTACCCTTCATCAACCTTCCCAAGTATCTCCAGAGACACAGTGGATTCTCTCTGCCGTGTTGCGATTTTGCCATTGCGCGCCATCCCGCATTCCACGAGAATTCTCTTGGTGGGAACGGCACGTTTTCCAGGATATCCTATGACCATACAACGTTAAATAAATTTTCTAAATTAAATAAAAATTAATTTTTACGTGGCTCAGTGAAGCTCATTCATATTTTAACGTAATGAACCACTGAAAAAAGAGTCTAGTTGCAGGTACCATACTTTTGTTAAAATATGGACAACAAAACAGTTTGGTTGTTGGTACTACTCTGGACAGTTCCTTCAACAATCTGTTTTGTAGAAGAAACAAAGAGTCTGGTTGCTCTACAAACCAAATGGTAACTTCTACAAAACAGATTGTTGAAGGAACTGCCCAGAGTAGTACCAACAACAAAACTGTTTTGTTGTCCCTATTTTAACACAAGTATGGTACCTGCAACTATACTCTTTTCCAGTATATGCACTGAATACGAATTGTTAAGATGGATTCACAATGCCCCGACGATTTCGACACAACAGCTCTGACAGACATGACGATTATGGTAGCGTTCCAATCCTCCGAAATGCCGACATGCGGCTCGTCGTGGAATGGCCATCGGCAGTACCAGAAAGTAGAAACCAGCGTATTTAATTTATTATTTCAATCAGCTGTTTCATTAATACACGAATAAAATTGAAAAAAAAAAAAACACTGTCGTGAAAGAAAAGCCAACACAAACATAATGCATAATGTTCTTCGCCGAAATTAAAGTACTTTTTAGAAGAAAAAAAACGTTTATTTATTATGTAATTGCAAACATCCTATTTTCTTTGTTTATAAACAAGCAATGAGTATCTGGCACAAAAATTACTGAAGTCCAGTTACAATTGGTGAAGTTTATCTGTTTTCGAAACGATATTACAAACGAAGTATTTTTGGACAAGTAAACTATGCCAAGTATTCTCAGCTGCAAGTAAATTTCGTTTTGTAATGTTGCATTTACTTTCCCTGCAAGGCCCGACACGGCGAAAATTAGAAATAGAATTTACTTTCGTCGGGCCGATACTTGCTTTTTCTTGGTTGTTGGTTAGATTTCGCTGTTTCGGGATGTTGCGTCGGTCTCGTTGGGGCATTGTTAATCCACCTTTAAGGTAAATGCTACCGAGTTTGCTGTTATAACAATGGTTTTAAAGTATAATATTAAACTTGCCTAATTATTATTATTGTGTGTTGTATAGAATTAATTCAGCACTTAGTTTGAACTATATAATGGGAGTTTCATTTAAAGACTCTGGTTTTGAGTCTATCAAACAGTTCAACAACTTATCCGTATGCATAATGTTAATAATAATTTTAATAATAAAAGCACCGAAATATTCTCTTAGCTTCACTTAATTACTGACGACGTGTTTTATTTGTTTCACATTTCCGGTAAAGCTCGGCATAATGCTGTTTAAGTACAACAATTATTTATTAGGTATTCAGAAGCAGACATTATAATGTAATGTGACTCTCATACACTCAATAACTAGGGGATTAGGCAGATTAATTTCAATATGACCAATACTTCTGGTTTCCTGGATAACTGTTGACATTTACATTGACGTAATTCATCAAAGAAAATGAAGGTGTGTTTCTTTAACTCCCCCGCCACAAGAGGATGCATTCGGTCGAATTTGCAGACACAATGTCGCGAACTATGTATTACGATAACTGGCGAGATTTAATCGTCCGTCGCAGACTGCAAAAAACCTGCCGAACAGAATGTTACAATTTAATAGTGGCCTTGGAGGAGTCCTCCAGCGACAGCCTTTTAGCCGACGAAATAATTCAGTGGCCAAACTGATTTGAACTGCTTTCAGAAGAGCCGCGGAAAACCGTGCTGTCAACTAGTAAAATATCATTCTCGACGGCCACACATACCAACTAGCTCAAGCGTTGAAAATCGACTGCCTGTCTAAAAGTTTGAAAATACACATATTTTCACTTTCGTAACTGTCACGAAACATCCCCTCCTCACGGCTTGCCAACCCCTGCCAGACTTCTCTCGACAGGGTTAAGGGCATGGCAAATAACTATTATTTTTATTTTTACGTTTCCGCCAGTTATATATTTCTTTTAACCAAACATAAACTGGGATTAAATTAAGCTTTATTGAAATGAAATTTTTTAGCCTCACAAAGTTTTTACATAGTAGCTTACCGACGTCAAAATTTGCAAGTCACGGTTTTAGGAGCGACACTAAAATAACTGACTTACTAAACCGAAATAATTTTCTCTGAATAATGATGTTGAAAGACACAAGGACACGTTAAGAAAAACAAAACATTAAATATATTGCATTAAAATATTTTCAAATATAATTTAAAAACTATTCAAGAACTTTTAAAAATTACGTAAGTATTTGGTTTTGTTTTTCATAGGACATCTTGTAGCCTATAGCATCGTTACTCTGTGTGGATTGTTTCAGTTTAGTCAGTTGGTTATTGGGGGGGGGGGGAAGGGGTGTGTTAGACCATTTTATTGTATTTTCAGTTTTTGAGCCATCACATTTATTCGAATCATATTATCACAAATATCTCTTCGAATATGCATAGGATACATTCTTAGTATCCTCCTTGACATAGATAATAATGGCATCTTTCATTGTTTTGTCATTCCTAATCATTGCAAGGGAATTATAGATTAAATTTTCCAGAATTGTTTTGTAATGATTCTGCATGACAAATTAATGAAAGATTCCATTATTATTTAGGTCAAGTAGTTTACCTTGAACATGTCTTATGCTTTGTCGAAGAGAACATTTTGATAAATACAATTTGAATAAATGTGATGGATCAAAAACTGAAAATAAAAAAAGTCTAACACTCCCCCTATATGTCTTTATTAAGGGGTATTGATCCCTACCACCTTTAATTTATCTGTTTCTTCTCAATAACTTCTGTTCCCCAGTCGATGTATCAAAATTTTTGTCACGACAGGCCATAGATACAAACTTAATCGATTTTCTGTAATTGTTGGAATCATAATATATTCATTATTTTGCAACGGGAAACAGCTGAAAAGGAAAAATTGCTTTATTTACGGGAGCGACTACAGAGGCAACAAAATTAACAGAAACAATGTCATATGGATTACAAAAAGTGAATGAAACTATAAACTATGCCTTGTCAGCGTGAAAAAAGTAAAATAATGTGTCTATTCCCTGATTTATAAGAAACACCGTAAAACCGATGTGACAGGGATCAATCCCCCTTAAAACTGTGACACGCAAATGCATACTTTGACAAGACATTAAGCAAAAAACATGGCAGATAAAAATATTTCACAAGTATAATATCTGAAAAGTCGGATTGTTCCTTAGATGCTGGCGAAGGGAAATCCCATCGGGCATGCATCACGTTTTATTAAGTTCCAGTGAACAGATATTATGTAAGTTATATTGACGAATCAAATATCATATTTAAATTACGTATAACGTGTTTCTTGCCACTATATGAACTTTACGAAACACCATAAAAAGCGCTATGCAAGGTGGGATGTTGTGCGCAAAAAAGGAAAAGTGCTCGCTCGTAGTCTAATCGTATATCCACCACCGCGCATGTGTGTGTGTAAATTAAATTGATACTTTTAGAAACGACGCGTTGAAAAAACTACTAGGAATACTTCAGCTATTACCATACAACGATGTAAGTCAAATGGAAAAGCAATACGGTGAGATAAGTAGATATTTTTTTTTATTGTTACGCGTCCGCGAATATAAAAATTATTAGTTATAATTATTTTAAAGTGAATAAAATCACGTCTGTTATACGATAGTTGGAGGATGGTTGCGTTGGCATTGATGTCGTAAAAATAGTTCTTCTGTGTATAAAGAAGAGCGGCAAAAATATTGCACCGTCCCAGCGTTTATTAGAAACTACCTATGAGAGCTCTGCGAAAGTGGCTCGGTTCACGTGATGCTATTTATTGTGCTGATTCTATGCTTTTCCCTCTCTTCTTCCCTGTGCGTGCGCATTGGCATGTGGTGTGTGTTAGGGCTGGACTAGCTTCACTTCTCTACTTCAACTGGTTGGATCAGGACCACGGTCTATGAAGGTAGAGGTCTTGACACTGAGGAATAAAATGTGACTCCTTCTTGTCGCCGAGCGCTAGTAGTAATTTGGTGGAAGATTTGTCTTGTTTTTGTATTTGGCTTAGCTTAAAATGTGAAGTTGTTACCGGAATTGCGAGTGTTATATCGAAGAAAAAGTTGGGAACGTAATTTTGTATTGGAACACATTTTTTTACAACAATAAAATTTAATTTTTCAGTCTTTTACAAGTAGATGCCCATTGCAAAGATTCTAAAATTTTGTAGGGCATGACATATAGTTTTTGTTCGAATGTGTACACTAAAACAATAATACACAATATATTTCTTCAGACTACTTTTATAAACAGTTCCACACATGCCAATGCATTTATGGACATGGGACGTGTGTATACTATATCAGCTTACCTTATTAACATTATTTTATGTAAATAATTGCAAAAATGTTAAAACGCGAGATGTAAACAAGACAAATCTTCCACCAAATTGCTACTAGCGCTCGGCGACATTAAGGGGTCACTTTCTCTTGCTGGAGAGCATACGCAGTGTCAAGACCTCTTCCTCTTAGACCGTGATCAGGACGGACATGTAAGTGCACATAGCTCCATTTTTAGTCTGTGTGTAGGATGGGAACTTGTTCCCCGCATGACGTAAGGCAGCTACCGTCGTGTGCCTGTAAATTTTAACGTATGTGTTTCTTAATTCTAATTTGACCTTTTGAACGTCGTCTTGTAAAATTCCTTTTAGATTAAAATCATGTTAGTGTCGCGGTCTGTAAAGTTTCATTTTCTGATTATATTTGTTGTTTGTAATGTCTTGCTGTGAGACCTTGGCGTGTAATGGGTCGTTTGGCTAGGTGCATAGCTTCAGCTTCTAGGTTGCTTCCTTTTTGCGACGGTAATATTCTTATGGTATATTATTATTTAAAGGTAAAGTGGAGCCTGTGAACGCGACATGTACTCACTAATTGGTCATGATTATAAATACTTGTTCAAGACATAATATCAATGTATGACCTTGAGAGATGTCTGCTGAGATTTTGAAACTTAACTTGTTATCCCACGCGTGGGTCACAAATGTTATATGAAATTTTCTGTAATAATTTAATATTTACGTTTTTGATTGTATTTCAATCTTTGAGGGAGGAAATTCAACGTAACTATTTCCATGTCCATTAACTTGTTAAACGCACGTATCTGCGTAGTTAAAAAAGGAATCAGCATGGTTTTTCAATTGTCATAATAGTAAATGCTTCAGTTCAACTGTATTGTCTTTTCGTGTGCTCTATGCACGTGTGTGATGGTCATGTTGACCCTTTAATGTTGAATATTGGCACTAAATGTTTGAAAAGAAATACTTTCATTTGGTAAATAAAAGGAAAAACGTTTCACGTGTTTTTCAATTTAAATGGTGAACATACTGAGTACATCACACCTCAATACCTTATTTGATGATTTTCTTTAATTAATTTCTAGTGTTATGTTGTGAAGGATATATACCTGCAAACCTTTTTTTGTTTATATATTATTATTATTATTTGTCTACCCACATTCCGCAACAGCGGGGTAGGGTACAATAATGAAAATCGTTTAATGGAATATTTACATAATGTGTTCTTTTTCAGGAAATAACATAAAATGTGTAAATACATTTAGCATATGTTACAATATTTTACAGGGGATGTAGTTAGTGGCGGATGAACAATATACGTCGACTTGCAGTGCAGCCGTCAGCCTGGGAATGTAACTGATGACTGTTGACATTTGGCGGATGGATACATAATTGGTGTGAAAAAAGATCCAAGCTATAAGCGGGGGTTCCTCTAAGCATCAAGTAACCCAACGGTGGACATAGTTTGGTCATATACTTGTGTAAACCTCCCGGGGCTTTATTCCGGAGTTTCCATTCGCTCACGAACCACACGCCTCGCCAACAGAAATGAGATTTCGGTATGCCTGATCGTCTGCCACGGCTTGGTGTGAGAGTTTCGTATGCCAGCCTTCGCTCGCCGGGAATTTACTGAAAATTTCACTGTCACGTGCAAGCTAAGAAGCACAGAAAGGAATGAGTTTAGCTTATTCCTGTTCACGGCAGAGAGAGTCTTTTTTACGGGTCTCGTAAAAGGGGTAAAAATACAAAATGAAAACTGTCGCTTGAGAGAATCGCGTATGCGTGTGTTGTAATTGTACACTGTTTATTAGACACACTGCATTGCTAATACCGATAAGAAACAAATAAAAATGTACTCTAATATTAAATAATTGAGCAGGGACATAAAGTAATTACTAATCCATGAACTATATGAATCGTACGTGAGTCATTCTAAGCAAAATAAAACTCGCTCAGTAAATTGTGTGGACGTAAAAAATTATATACATACGTAATTAAACTATTTTGATACTATCTAGGAAAACTGCTTCAGAAATAGTAATCTTATTACTACGAAAATTTTTCATTGGCCGTATTCTTACACACAAACGTTAAATAAATTATTTTATCTCGTATGGGGGGTTTTAAGTCACACACACTTTCAATTTTTTATATCTTATGTGAGTTAAAAGACAGTCGTTAATTGATAGATAATCGTTATAATAACGAAACGAATTTTAAAAATGACCCTGAGTTAACTTAAAACGCGTGTTCTAGATTGCGTCAAAATCAATCTATATCCATTGGACCATTAACAAATAAAAGCCTATATTTATATAAAAGCGAGCCTTCATAGCGTTGGTTAGGCGCCTATCTACCGTATGAGGGTTCTTGGGTTCGAATCCAAGCTCACGCATGGTTGTTGTGTTGCTCTATTACTTTACTCCCCCCTCATCCACTCATAAGACCTCGTTGTTAAAGGACCCTCTCGCCTTCGACTTTATGTAAAAGAACATTCCCCACGGACTCATTGACTTATCAACTCACAGCCCAAACCACTTTGACTTGAAACATGACGTTTTCGGTTTGATTCTCTTTATTGCGTATTCACCAACTGTGATGATGTCATGAAATTTTTCAAATTTAAACCGTTCAAGGGGTGGAAAAGGATGACATTTCTTTTGTATTTCACGTCTATATCGTTAAAACTGAGATCTCATTCAGCTATACTTACTAAAGTTAAAAATAAAATTAATGTACTTACTCAATTTCAGTCCCCTGAAATTTTCATTTTTAATACTGTGAAAATGTTTTTCATTTTAATTTTATACACTCTATCTCATTTCCTAACAAAGTGTGCGTCATAATAAACATGTAATCATGTCTTGCCGAATAAATGTTCCGTTACAATAAATTAAACCTTGAAGGTGCGTGTAATTCAGTAAATTCTAATTTGTTATTGTTCTTGGGGTCTTGAAAGTCACCTAAATTATTTGTTTTGAACAAAACAATCCCTTAACTGGTTTACTAGAATACAGAATCGCAGCACTAATTGCGACTCACAGAAATATAGTATTTTATAACGAATTATACGTTCAGATATCCTCCAGTTCCTTTCTCAAAAATGTTGGTACTCTTTCAATTATATTTCAGTACTCACGCATTGTAAGAATATACACCATTTTCAGCCCACAGATGAGAGACTATAGAAGCACAC
This sequence comes from Medauroidea extradentata, assembly GCA_003012365.1. Lineage (NCBI taxonomy): Eukaryota > Metazoa > Arthropoda > Insecta > Phasmatodea > Phasmatidae > Medauroidea > Medauroidea extradentata. The sequence continues at coordinate 23,569 of PNEQ01041421.1, forward strand.
GTTTATAAGTAAGCATTAAAATTATTGTTCACAACACAAACGTTACATATGCATTTTTTGAGTGTACGTCAATATGGAACAATTTTCACGAAAAATATGCAATGTAATATAACCTAAGACACCTAATACACTTTTCTATCATTAATGTGCTGGTAGCACATATAACATAAAAGGTAACATTTTCATTAATATTTCTTAACTAATGCAACAATTAATTAGCAACGCACAACTTTCAGTGCTGAAAATGCCCACAAAAGTTTTTCATTGTATTCTAATTACTTGAGAGTGAATCATTTTCGGATTAAACTTTCTCTGACTACTAATTTTTTGGAAACACTTTTAAAATATAATAAGTGAATCTTGACGAAACGTCATTGAAGCCTGTGTCTCGTTAGATTAATTAATGGGTAGTTCAAAATAAAATTTTTCCTGTAAATACGCTAATCAGTTTTATGGCAAAATAAATTCAATTGTTTACATAATATTTCCGGTATACAAAAGTTAATATGTTTATTAATTTTCTGATTTATTCAATATTATTACTGAAATATACATTATGAGATATTTAGTAAATGTTAAACAGAAATTATTTTTCTGTAATGAATTACAGTAAAAGGATGAAATATTATTGTTGGCATGTGGTATAAATTATAATGCACAACTTACAACTTTCTCAGCCCATAACTCAACAATACGTGTACGTAAGCGGTGTGTCTATATATCTTGAGAACTTTCCTGTTATTTCGCTAGTCGAGACACAAGCGCTCTACATCTCTCCAGCTTAACTTAAAGTGCCTCTTCCCTACTTTTCTCTCGCGAGCGCCGCGGAAAGGGAGAGAGAATTGCGCAACGAGCCTACGTCGTTACCGCCTTTTAAGGTAGGATTGCGACGGATATAACGGTGCCTAGAATGATAGGCATAACGTGACAGCAATGCGGGGGCACTGTATTTGAGAGCGGCAGTAACTCTAAATAACGCTCTCTGCAATGGTGGCATGTACGTGATGATGGCTTCAAAGGCCACAAAACCTACTACTGTAGAAAATGTCATATACTGAGCTCGATGCCCTCTGTGTTAAGATTAATTAAGAACGTGAAGTCAAACGTAAAACTTCTTACGACGGCTCGTGTTGAATTCCGAGAGATTCATTAGAACTGAGTTACAGAATACTTGCACGCGTCCCAAAACCCTGTAAATTATTGGGTACGCCATTGAGCCACTCTACCACGGTTGCACCCCCTCATACCATTATTGGCAGAAACCTTCATGGGAGCTCGCTCAATAACTCGCAAAACTTTCATTATAATCGGCTGAATGGTATACGAACGCATAGAAGAAAGAACGAACGAGCAAGCATTCATTTTTATACATTATCAGTTTTTGTGGCGATTGGTGTAACCGTATAGAATTTAATGGCTGCAGCCCCATCTTATGACAAGCAATAGTAAAATGGATTTCGCTCAAATATTCTCCGTAGTTAAATAGCCGAGTACCAATTTTCACCGTGATCAACCGATCACGGCGTCGGAATTGTGACACATACATACATACATACATATATATATATATATATATATATATATATATATATATATATATATATATATATATATATATATATATATATATATATATATATATATACACACACACACACACATATATATATATATATATATATATATATATATATATATATATATATATATATATATGTATGTATGTATGTATATGTAAGATTTTTTGGTTGGTTTTCAGTAATTTGTGTTTCAAATTTTCAAGTTTCATGTTAGAAAATTTTGGACATTAAAAGCTTTACACATATCCTGTATACATTAATAATATTAAAGTTGTTTCTTAAAAAATAAGTATAAAATATATTATTGAGTTTAAAAGCCAATGTTATAAGAAATTATTTATTAAGAAAAATAAATAAAGTTTTGTTTGTAAACAAGTACTACTCAACGCTTAATAGGCAAACAAAATACCAAAGAAAAAATTATTTAAGAAACGTTTGAAATTACCTAAATTGACTCATAATATAAGATCATTATTTGTGTCATTTTACTTTAAGGAGCATTGATCCCTACCACCTTGGATTTATTCGTTTCTTCTCGACAACTTCTGTTCCAATCGATGTATCAAAATTTTTGTCACGACAGGGCATAGATACAAACTTAATCGATTTTCTGTAATTGTTGGAACCATTATAAATTCATTATTTTGCAACGGGAAACAGTTGAAAAGGAAAAATTTGCCTTATTTACGGGAGCGGCTACAGAGGCCAAAAAATTAACAGAAACAACACCGTATGGATTCCAAAAAGTGAATGAAACAATAAACTATGCCTTGTCAGCGTGAAAATTTAAAACAATGTGCATATTCCCTGATTTATAAGAAAAACCGTGAAACCGATCTGACAGGGATCAATCCCCCTTAAGGAAAGCTTTGTAGGTGTCACGAGCGAAATTCAAGCCGCGGAAGGTGGCAGGTTTGCGACGATCGTTTCTTAGTGGGATTCGTTGATTAGTTATTAATTTTTTTTATTAAAGCAATATAAGTGCTACTGACCCTATCGGTTCCTTCACGCGTGACTCGTCGATCGAATACAATTTTATCGGAGGAACAAGTTTGACACGGGAAATTAAAAACCCGATTACAGTTCAGCAGGTACTATTAAGGAAACAATGTTTTATTTAACTGCTGAATGCCTTACAAGGTCGTTTTTAACGCACGTGTAACTTTCGTAAATTACACATGTCATTGGTCTGATAGTCTTCCAATAGCAAAATAAATGGAATTTTTTATATTTACGTTCGACTGAACGTGCATATTTACATACACATTGATAAATTATTTGCAAACATTCCACACAGATGCACAGGGTTATTAGGAAATGTAAACGACTTGTATATTTACAGACCATAATATTGCAAAATTTTAGGGGAGTTTTAGGTGTAAAAATTCCATTGCAATTCAGAAAGTTTACACAAAATTTTCACTGTATGTGTAGACGGAAACTTTTTTATTTGTTGATTCAGCAATTTAAAAAGACAATTGAAGTTGCAGACTGGAATAATTACGTTCCTTAAAATGTCTGACGTTTACTTCATTAATGCAATGTGTCCTGTCTTCTTGTCTTAGAAGAGCTGATTTCTTAATGTTTACATTTAATTATGTTAATGTGTTTCAAGCAATGTTAATGATTTATAAGAAGAGCACATGATGTCCGTGAAATAACATACCTTATTAAATATTTCAAGAAGAAGAGATCTTATTAATCTCTGGGAGAATTAAGGACTGAATATTTAATACCGATGTGAAACGGTAGCAAATAATGACTACGAGGAGAAGGGAGATTAATTATTGGTACTAGTTTCTAGTTTCTAATATTATCGACAGTGACTTACCTAGTCAGCAACATACGTTAGATGAATGAGTACATTTGTGACAACATACTAATGAGTTAATTTGTTTTCATTGAATACAGTGTCATTATTAACCTCTCGAATTGTGAATTCAAGTCGCACAAGCCTGCAATATGGCGTAAAGATGTTCACCTTTCAGTACCTGCAATATGGTATGACCAAAAAGGATTTTCCATATCTCATAATGGCCAATCAGGCACGATGTCCGTGTCTGGACCTCGTGCAGCTTATAAACGGTCGTTAAATTATATATGAAAGGCCTTTTGTTTACCTTACTAATTTAAGAATCTGCGTGTGCCGTATGATAACATAGCGGAAAGATTGCAGCTCATAAAACAGCACTAATATTCCGCAACTCTCTTACTGTACGAAACTTCTAATGTGAAATCTTATGCTCGAATTACCAAACAAAAAAAAAATACAGGAAAACATGTCACATATATTACACTAAATTCTCTTGTTTTTAGATAATGTTTTATGGCGACAGTTAAAATTGAAAAGCTAAGCAGTAAATTAAAATACATTTTTTGCTTCTTAAATAGGAAATAACAAGAGATAAACGAAATTCGTGTTATTATTAGGTAAAAAACTGGACTTTATTGCTCTGTAAACAATTGAACTCAGTTACTGACATGTGTGCCCACTTCACAGACAATTGGTCGTTCTAAAATTGAATTTTTAGCTATTGGTCATACGAACTGACTACTGCATAGCAAGGATTTGTGAGCGAACGTGTATTTGGTCGGAAATTAAATGCCAATAATTTTACTCGTAGAGAATCATTTTTGTTTTATTTTCTAGGCAATTGTTAGTTTATAATTAGTTGCATTTAGTAAATATAAGAATCGCTAAAGGACTGCAGTGTAGATATATATATTCCTCTTTGCACATCTGAAACAGTGATTTACTCAACAATTCCTTGGTTGATACATAGTTGGTCACACTACCGAAAGCGTTGGACAAATTGTACCGATACTTCTTCTGATATCGTACGAATTACATACTGAACGAGGAATTCTTGTACAAGATTTAGTGCGAGATCGGCTGTGTAACCAGTTTTGTGTGTTAACTTTCGTCGTGTAAAGTCAACCTTAGGCAGGGAACAGTCTATCATACGCGGTCGTGCCTGTAGTTGGCGTGGACACGCCTTGAAGGAGAGCAGCCCGACGGACGGGTGTGCACTGCGGGTTGCCGTGGCCCACGCTACAGGGGTCGCAGAGGGACGTAACACAATCAACACGTCGTGTAGGCGGCGCTGACGCCCGAGAGAGATTAGGTTACCGCCCTCTCGTGTCCCCCGCCGCGAGCTATGTCGAGGGTGCCCTGTAGGGTTCAGGCCCCCCTCTTTGCTAGATGCTAGAGACAACATTCCCCCCCTGCTTATTTAACCACCTTCTCTGTCCTCCTTTAAGCCGCCTGTGCCAGACGTGTGTCTCACACCAACGAGGACTTTGCGCCACTGCAGGGCTTATACAGGATGTTTCAACGGCTCGGCAGGCAATTTACTGGATTAATTTATCTTTAAATTAATTTTAGAGTCTGAGAAGAAAAATGTGAAATTTGCTATCAGCGCGGACATAGGCCTCTATGAGTTCAGCAAATTTATAATATTTTTAATACGGTGGAATGATTTCAACCTAAATACACTTCAAAAATTCATCTGAGATGCTTGTGTTGTAGTGCAAGGTGATTTTATCGTTATGATAACTAATTTCATATTCTTTCTTCTTGCAAATTCGTAAAAACGAACAATTAAATAATGCAATATGGCGACTAATACTGAGCGTTAAACGGGAGTTAAAAATCTGCACGAATTTTTAAATGCTTGCTGCCTCGCGCGGGTTCCCAAACATTGTGCTATAGCCCGATAATATGCGGAGCCGACGAAACTCGGGAACTCTTTCGTTGTTTAACAGATCTGTAGATCACGTACGAGAAATTTCTTCTGCTCAGATATATTGTCACAATGCATCAACCGTATACATACATAAATCCTATTAGGGGAAAATATGTTCTGTAAACTGAAGGTTACAGACGAAGGTGATACGTCACATTGTAAGTGTCTATTATTTCCAATAAATAGATTACTTTATTCCCTTACAGTTGTCAAACTTTCTAATATATAGCCCTTGTTATTATTATTAATTAAATTCGAATGTTTATAAGATAGTTAATGAAATTAAAAAAAAAAAAGCATTCCTAATGGTGTCTACAGTATATTTAATGACGTTCCTAAATTTCATTATTTTGTTTTCAAACTTTTTGAAATCTATGTACTTTCGCAATTCCCTCTTAATAAGTCCGAAATTATGCTCTTCGTTGTCATTTTAATTCTGCAAAAATCATAATTTCTTTAGAGTATTCATGTATTTGATGTATTCAAGGTTAGTAAGGAAAACGTAGGTATTCATTGCATTCCGGATTTCAAATTTCATTCATCCCCACATTTTTTTCCTCTCAAATAACCCTGCCCTCACTTGTTTAGTTGTGTAGAAAATCTAAAATAAACAATTCCAAATCATTAGATTGGTAGGTGAGGCTAGACGTTTCACGATAGATAGGTGTTTAAAGCAAAATAAAGTGGTTCAGCGATAGCACAATAAGGAACTGGTTTAGTGTAACATATTTACATTTTCACGATGGCATAAATATTTTAGTTCGGTTAAATACAAATAATTAATATTTCTAGACGTTTCTTGAATTTTATACAGTCAATAAGTTCCGCACGTGCTAATCCAAAAAGAACTAAACGTTTCCATTGCATTTATTTACAACAGTATTGGTTTAGTAACACGATTTTTCATTCCCATAAAACCTAACCATCATTTCATGCAAACCATAAACAAAGAAAGTTATCAACTGCTTGTAAAGCAAATTAGATACTATAGAGCATAATAAGTGGTATTCTTATGAAAGAAAAAAAAACACATTGTGTTATCATGAAGAAGTGATGTTGCTAGAAAACTGTCATAGGGAAGTAACCTTGCGCTGTAATTTTGGCATATCTGCCAAATTACAAATATTTTTTAGATGCGAAATATTAACTGCGCGTTTTAATGACTACAGAATTGTTTTGAATAATATTTTATTGCTTATCTTTTTGGATTTAGTTTTGTAACTGGTATAAATTATTCGTTTAACTTCAATGTACACGTCAGACAGAGGAAAGGAATTTCATTAATTATTTCACATAAACGTTCGAAATACTCATTATGGGGAGAATTGCGACATTTCCCACAGCGAATCTACGTTGTAATTAAATTCCATTTAAAGACAATGGTTTAACAAGATTTTTTTGTAAAATGTCATTGATTTGCTCTTGCCTACAGAAATAATTGCTGTGCGTAAACAAAAACAAAAAGAAATGAACTTTTAAAGAAAATTTAAAAAACAGCATGTTTATTATCAATTATATAATAATAATAATCTGTTTCAGTTTCGTGCCATAACAAGCCGGCAGTAAAGTTTATATTAAGACGTGCTTATAAAAATTAACTCAGCATACTTATTAGTTTGAGGTGATAATTGCTTTTCCAGTACCTTCTGTATAAAAACTATTTTTACTGCTTAAACAAAATTTTATAATTTAAGAAGATTGCATTTTTCAATAAACAAAAATACACACACACATATAGGTATGTATATATATATATATATATATATATATATATATATATATATATATATATATATATATATATATATATATATATATATATATATATATATATATATATATATATATATATATATATATATATATAAATTCTGATAGTATACATTTATTCCAGGAAACTGAATAGAACTAAAACGAATCTCACACCACCCAGTGCACGTTCATACTTAGTAATGAATATTTGGTTTTACTCCTGTTATTAAAAATTTTAATTTTTAATTTTATGTTTCTTCTCGTGTTCTAAAGATAACAGCCCGAAATATGCAGCAGTATTCGTATTACGTACTCATTAATTTACATTAGATGTACGAGGTGACATGGTATTTTCTAGAGTAATTTTAGATTTTCTTTTTAGTTTATTTTTTTAACTTACACTTACTATTGTAACCGTCGCTAATCTCCGTAATATAATAATTCCCGTCATAGCGCAAGATGCGTTCTTTGCAGAATCTTGAAATTACGAAATCACTGGCTTGTATACAAGATGGTTACAAAATGTTATTTCCGGTGTGTTAAATTGTCTGTAAATCACTAACTCAGTGTCCTTTTGTGTGTCTTTGAATGTTTCTTGCAGTGGGTCAGAATAATGTTCTGTACTATTGTGGACACACGGCACTGCAATATTATGTCGTCCCAGAAATCTTAGGATGCGATTAAGAACAAGTAAACGAAACAAAAAAAGGTATATCAAGCCTAGTTTGGCTGTAGTTTACACAACCTAAAGCTAAAACAACAGAACATGAAATATCCATAAGAAATTAGTCAGCAACAAATAAAGAAATAAAAATAATCATAAAAAAATAAAAGTCGAAACACAAAATAAAATAATCTGTTAAACGCAGAACATCGCAGTTAAGGCAAGAACAGACAATACTGGGACGAAGACAACGTTGGACGCAAGACAGGATAACGACGACGTCACGACGCAACGATGAAGACAGAAAAGAACACAAGGGAATGTCTTAAGACTGACATCCCACGACGTTTCGGGGACTTCTGCAGATAACAGCTTCTGTGTAAGGGGTAAAGGAATCGTTTAGGGCCACTTTACGAAAAAATTTCAGAATTATCATGGTGTGATTTCGGAAAACCTTCAAAACCCGAAATCACGATTGTCGGACTTGCTACAAAACTCTTGTTATTTCGAATGCGGCGTGTTTTACCAATCTTCCACTTCAATAGGTTGTTGCCCTGAAACATGTATCCGTAGTGTAAATTGCAAGTAAATTACTTAAGTTAAATTAGGCGTCTAAATAATTGTGATATTGTAAATGTTTGTTGTATAACTTTCTTACTATGCCACAGGTGACGGCACGTTTGCCTCAACTACCACTAAATATATTATAAGAAATTGTCAGCATTATTTGTATCGACATTTATTACGTTAGTTTTATGAGTAACACTGTTTTTTTGTTTCTGACGAGTGCGATCACGTTATTAGTATGCGTGAAAAACTGTGCAACAAACTACCAATAAGAAAACTTACTTAAAGCAAGCATGAGAATGTATTTACAATATATAAGCATATTAGTGTATTCCAGCGTAAATATGTTTACTTTCCTAACTACATGTTTACTATACGTACTACATGTGAGATCATATACTTCATGAACTTCCGTAGCCACTACACGCACCTTTAATATTCACACTTGCACACACACACATTGACATACAGATAAAATGGAGAAATTGTAACTACCAAAACACCACAATAATGTTACAGTATTGTAAATTTAGTAATTGCTTCGTACCTCTTTAAAAGGTGTACGGTTTTCCAAGATAGTTTCAATGAATGCAATAATATATTATTTGTGAAATCATTTCACTAGTTTTATTCTTGTAAATTATTAAATTCGCGTTATTGGAATTCTAACTACCCAAGGAAAAAAGCTAAGATGTTACATGCATAAATACAATTTAAATTATTTTTGTATTAATTTTGAGTGCGTACGAGCATTATATCCTGAAATACCTTTAGATTTTATGTTGATGGGCTTCATGTAGCACGAAATTTATTAGTCTATTACTTTGTGTTGTGAAAGAGATAATATTGCTTTCCATTATTTTTGCTTAATTTTAAGAATATAAGAACTACAGCTTTTATTCGATAAACAATTTCTTTGTAAAATATATTTCCACAGATATTTGTGCAACCCCTGCTTGATAAACTTTACTTCCCCTTGAAACATAAAGAGAGCTTTCATTATTTTTAAATTGATTCATATCTTCATCACTGTACTCATAAGGCGCAGTGACAGTATAATACGCGAGATACTATGAATATAAATTTTAAAAGATGCAAGCGAATTTATAACAAGACGTACACAGCCAATGTTCATAAAATAAAGGACAGGGGTAATTTAGCTGAGTCACGAGTAAATCAACTTTTCTTAAAAAAGAATATGTTTATGGGAGTGTCTATGCATGCATGTATACCTATAGAACATTATAATATTCTTTCCATTGCCGCATCCATTTTTGTACTTGTCAAGCAAATAAAATTCTTCTGATAAAAGAAGCGGATATATAATTCAAATAAAATAGAACGTGGAAGTATGTACGTTTTTGCTACGATTATAATTGGATCAAAGTTGATTGTACAAACTAAAAACTATAAGTAATCTTAGAACGCACCCTATCTAGTCTTGATTTAAAACGATAGTCTACTAAAACAGTACCCAATGAACAAACAGATGACGATCAATAATGAATAATGTAGTGCAGTCTAGTCAGCAATTAATTGTATTCGCGAAATTACCCCGTCCTTACATGCATTTCAGTAACAGTAATTTGTTGCACCCATTCCAAGAAACATACACTACAAATTAATAAAGTTGTGTAAAAAAGTTTTGGTGACATGAAAGTCAAGTAAGCACGTTTAGATATTTTTTTTCTATTGGAAGAGCAGTCGTGTCCGTTTAACAAAGCAGTAATTTTTCCTTCGCAACCGATATTTTCTCCTTACTATAGTAATCAGTAATAGTAACAATATCACGGATCAGGAGACGTGAGTTAGAAATTCACAATTACTTGTTACAACTACAGTAATTTCTTCACTGAGGAGTAACACCAGTCACTTTGCCAAGAAATCAGCCAATCGTTATTTGGTTACTCCCTGAACTATAAAACACCCAAAAAAATAACTAAATACATAATAACAGTGTTTCGAGGGCCACGGTGACCTAGAGGCTGGACATCGCCTCTCACCTAGGAGATTCGGGTTCTATCCCCGGTGGGTTAAGTCAGGATTTTTCGCGTGTGGAAACGTGGCAGACGTTGCCGTTGGACAGCAGGTTTTCTCGAGAAACTCCTGTTTTCTTTGCCTTTCTCATTCCGTCGCTGCTCCACACTCATCTTACCTCACTTCATCCATTCTTCGGGCTGGCGGGGGACAGTCTTGTCTAGCTAATCGAGCAGCCGACCCAACCTTCACTCTGACAATCTCCCATACAAACTATTACCCTGCCGGAAGGCGGGAACACGTGGTCCCTGCCTTTAGCAGTGTTAGTCGTTTCGAACAAATAATGTTATCTTCATACTTACTTTTCTGTATACGTTGCTGGCAACAATACTTGACGTGAAACTAAAGCTATGTTTGTCTATCAGATGTCGAATAAGTATGAATTTAATTTATTTACTGAAATTGACTATACAGCACACGCGCTGTTATCGGTTAATATTAACAGATTATACTGCAAATATGCATTAGTTAATATCATTTTGGCCATTGAAGCGGCCGTATATACTGTAGTTACGGTTTAATCAAAACACACATTAATTTCAAATTCTCCAATAACTTTTTTTATTACGCTGTTTCCATACAAAATTTGAAGTTGGTTGTCTGAAGAGGGACACATGGAGCTATTAGAGGAAAGGAAATGTTATTGTTATTACAGATTAGAAAGATCAGTGTTAAAAGTTTATAACATGGAAAATTTATATCGCTTGAGCGCTGGTATCGCTAATGACTACAAACTGACCAATCACAGAGCTTTCCTTAATTTTAAGTTACATTAAGTTTATAATTTGAAACAGGAGATTGCTTAATTTTCACCTTGAAATTAGGTTAAATGACTTCTGCCATATCCAAGTCTATTTAAATTTTACTTTACTATAGTATCGTGTTTTTCTGGTCCCTTTGCGATAGCAGCGAAACTAGCTGCAGACATTTTACCTGTGCCAAACTTTCCTGCATGAAAACACATTTTCTTTCTAACCTGTAGTGGAAATAACTTTAGCGAAGGTGAGCCTGCAGTTGTTTGTCGTTGTCTTCCGCAGGGATGAGGGTGAATATACAACCACAACACCCAGCTCTGAACCAGTGGTGATAACAATAATTTCACCTCCCCGGGCGGGAATCGAACCCTCAACCCTTGGACTACCGGGGCGGAACTCCAATCAAATTTTCAACTTTTTTTAACTGTTTAGTTAAAAAAAATATTTTTGTCACAATAGTGAGGTTTAAACCCCTTGCCACCGTGCGTACATTTCCCCTTTTATGGCCAAGTAAACTCATGTGACTCATGTTTATGAAGAATGTAGTCTGATAAAATGTTCTCACACATGAATCCGACGAGGTAAATGTAAATTTCCTCCCCAGCCGGGAATTGAACCCGGATCGCTTTCGTAGGAGGCGAACGGTGTGACCAATTTTTAAATGTAAATGTTGGTGCAGCGGCGAGGGGTAGCTTCCGGATTCCCCCCTTTAATGTGACTTATTCGAGTAACCCTGAGTAACTTTCGTGAGGCAATTTTTATAGAGGCACGCTATTGAGACCATTTGGACAAACACAAATTCACACCCAGCCAGACTTGGGAATTGAACCCAGAACCCCTCGCACCAAAGTTGACCTCTCAACAAACTGAGCCTACGAGGAGTCGATATCATTCGGTTACCGCGGCCCTATAAAATATTCTTAAACTCTAGAAGAGTTTTAATAATATTTTAGAATTATATCAACTTCTTTTATTTAATTTTAACAAATATCCGCTTTGCAGGACTAAAATACAATTGTAAGAATGTTTCAAATATTAAAAAGTTTAAGCATGTTTTACTGATAACTTTCAACTGGCACACAGTCTACTGATGCATAACACAGTCCAATAATAACATATACTAAATCTGAACGCAAGAAATAACTTGACGTGTAATGACTGCTTTGAGAACATATTCCATGCATCCAGGTAAGCTAAATCACCAGCGCCCGCCTGGTACGTAGCAGATGCTAGTACTTAAAGCTGGTTGGCCTTGGTAAAATAAATAATAAACGACATATACAAACTTGTGCAGCAGACTACCTGTGTCCAATAACCAGAGTTACGGATAGTCAGACACTCAACGACACCCAAGTTGCTTAAGGGAGCAGTCTACCACAAATTTCATCGGTTTGTTTTTATTTTTAATTTGTACCAGGTATTTCTTACTTATTTTAGACACAAATGCGATTAAATTTGGCTCTTATGAAGTATTTTATCCCTCATAATTTTCGCGTAATATCTTGTTAAATTCAAAACTTGCATATTTCCGTTTTAAGGACTACACTAAAACCAACTCATATACCAAACTGAAAAAATCCACACTGGATAAACACGTCGCAGGCTACAGTGTCACATAAATCTAAACAAAAAATATTTTTTTGTCTTTTAATAAAAATGCTAAAGCTTAAAATAAGAATTTGAAACATTCAATAATTTTGCTAAAAATACAAAAATATTTTATTTTGTGGTTAAACATAGTTAAAACTGTAGTCTACAACATTTTGTTAGTAAAACAAGAAAAAAACTGGTACAAATACAAACATAAAGACATGGTGATGTGAATTGTGGTACTCCGCGCCCGGGCGCGGTCTACCTCAATTTCCATCAACATGTTTATTTCATATTTGTACCGGTTAATTTTTTCTTGTTTTAGGCATAAAATATAACCAAATTTTACTGTTACAAAATTTTTTTATTTCGCATAGTTTTTGCGAAATGGCTCGTTAAAGCCAAAATTTGCATGTTACAGTTTTAAGGACTACACTAAAACCAACTCACGAACCGAACTGGAAAAAATCACATTGAATAACGATGTTGTAGGCTATAAGTTCAGCTACGTTTAACCACAAAATTAAATATTTTTGTATTTAAAAAAAATAAAGAATTTTTCAAATTCTTATTTTAAGTTTCAGCAATTTTATTAAAATACAAAACAGTTTTATTCTTCGGTTTTATGTACGTGACAATCTATCCTGCAACGTCTTTATCTACTGTGAAAAATCTCAGTTTGCTGTGTCAGTTGGTTTTAGTGTATTCCTTAAAACGGAAACATGCAAATTTGGACTTTAACAAGCTGTTACACGAAAACTATGGGAGATAAAAATATTTCATAACAGCCAAATTTAATCACATTTGTGTCTAAAATAAGAAAAAAAATATCTGGTACAACTTAAAAATAAAAACATGGTAATGAAAATTGCTGTAGGCCTATACCTCACCGTTAAGACTTCGAGCACAGAGGTGTTTCTGCTTATATCGATCACCTTGCTCTTCCCTCTGGCGATGAAGGTCCAAGAAAAAAGTATATTGCTAATTTCCACGCAAGGTTGACATCTATCGCGTATGATTCAACCTAACTTTGTTTCCATTAGATGTTGACAGCTGTCGTAGATATCACGAGGACATTTGCAAGCTTTTCGTAAGCCCATAATTAATTTTACCTTCTGCCCAGTGCGTGTATTAACAGATATTGTTACACTTTGACGAACACGGGGTCGTATTCACTCTGCTTTTTAGAATATAATTTTAAATTCAAATGGGAATATATATATATATAACAAAATCATAGATTATTGAAAAAAAAAATGGTTTTGCTGCGTAGCCGAATATTTTCAGACCAAAACATTATACACGGCATGTGATTGTACACGTGTCAAGAAAAAAAAAATTTGATGAGAAGCAGAAGTAAGGCAGTGCGATGTCAAGTGAGCTTAGTGGCCATGCCGTGGGACATCTGTGGTATCAGCCTTATGTTGATAAGAGGTGCTGTCAGGCAGACCTGCGCACACACAGAAAAAAGTTTTGGTACAGCCATCTGTAGCCTATATTTGTTTAAATATGACCAACGAATCGTTTAAAACAGAAACCAGCTAAGTATTTGGTTGACTGATATATATTTCATTCAGTACTGTGCGTGCCATATTAGTTGGCGCGTAATAACAGCTGAGAATAGGATGACGTTCCCGGAATTATAACACCAGATCATGGCACTTACACACACTAAACCCCGAGATGCAAACACTGACCCCGAGTGCAGTAAATGCATTAAACTCAGAAACAATAGTGTATTGCATACAACAGAACCTCCACTCACTATCCGCCAACTTAGGTGGTGCGCGCTGTAAAACTTTTTTTTCTAGCTAAATATACGTTTTGTTAGACATTTAAAGTCAATATTTTAAGGTTTATTATGTATTGTTCAGTCAACAGATATTTTGTTGGTTAAAATACATATTTGTGTCACAACATACAAACGTTTGTATGATTAACTGTACTAAAACTTTTTTTCTATACATACTCTTGTTAAAACTTCACGTACACAAGTTTATATACGTAAGCCCTGCACATATCCGACAATCTTCAGCGGTTTTGATTGAAGAAGTTTTGGTTAGTACTTACGAGGGAGTGGTAGCCTACATAATTCAAAGGCTAAAATAATTAATCTATAGTTGTAGGTTTTTTAAACCAATTTGCGAAAATTAAACAACAGCAATCCTAGACAATAGTTTACGCAAACGTTTTAAACAAAATAGTTTCCAGTGTTACGAACTTCTGAGGCACAATTTCTGATGCCGCAACCTCGTGTATTTAACTGCGGCGCAAGAGATCACTCGTAAAGAATTAGTAATTCTGGATAAATGTTTACTCATTAAGTTTGTAAATGCCATTATCAAGGATTGTCATTGAGAATTTTATCCATAATGGATTCGAAAAAAGTGTAGAAATCAATTGATGATTTCAGCATTTATTTATCTACTACCACTCTTAACATCAAGAAGAGGGTAGACATGATGTACGGAGCAGCGCCGGAATGAAGGAGCGGAAGAAGTGGGAGGTCCCCGGGAAAATCCGCTGTTGAGCGGCGTAGTCTGGCACGACTCCCACATACAAAAATTCGGGGACTGACCCCGCCGGGAATCGATTCCTGATCGCCATGTTGGGAGGACGAGTGGTTCAGCCACTGCTGCAACTGCCATCCCGTCACCTAATGAGTAGTGGAATATTTGTTAAATGATATAAAATGTTCTACTTTTAATTTATTATCTGATGTTTTCAATAGTTTGTGGTTTATAGGTTTTAAGTATTCTTTCGCGTGTAAGTAGCGTGAGTGTATTATTCTTCGCGTGTTTACTTCGGAAGGTAAAGCATATGACTTCACGGAGATCGCAAAGCCTTAACTATTTTTTATGTATTAATAAAAAGGTTTCTAATTTCTATGTACGCTTTGCTGCACCCACGTTCCGCTTCAAAAGAAAGGGGAATTCTGACATGTTTGAGCGCTTTACTAGCCAGCGTGTATTTTTGCGCTCTATCTATAAACATCGCTGCTCGGTACTGACACGAAGTCAGGCTCATGTGACATGTGTTGGATCGCCGATCGATCGATTTCGCGTCCCATCCCTTTCCTGCGGGAGTATCGACTATGTTGACTTCGCAGGCGGACAGGAACGGCCGGCCTGGCATTCAGGAAGATAAAACTTCCTGAAGGCAACGTGATTTCGTCGTTCACGTGTTTACATTAACAATTTTAATGTTGGATAAAAATTGAATGTCATATTTTTATGTAATAAAGTTAGTTTTTTGAGTGTTTTCGTAAGTATAGTTTCCTCTTGCAAAACAATTTAAGCTTGCATTGTTGTCCCATAACAGTGCATAAAAGTCAATATTTGCAACCAATAGACTTAAATAAATAAAATAATTTACGGTTAACTAACAACACCCAAAGAGCTATGCAATAAAACATATGGAACCCAGTATGTATTAATTTGAATATTAGAGAAATCGCGAAAATACGGTAAAGAATTTGAAAATTCAGAATTTTTTTAAATGATGAAAATATGCAATACGAGTTTTTAAAAAAATGTCTTCTTACATAACCTAAGGCATGTTATTTCGCTGTATGGTATATAGTTTTCACTATCTGCACCACAGAGTAACATGACAATTTTGGCTTTAACCCCCAGGTATGATAGAACTACGAGAGCTAAATATTTTTTGTACGAGGACACTGTACTCAATAGTATCGCCTACAAGACTAACAAAACTTATTTCCTTAAGTATTGACTGTGTTGGTACTGGCAAGGGGGCAAATTTTGGTCAACACTTAACACTGAGTTATTGATCTCCGGTAGGAATAACACGAGATTATTATGGAACAACATTGGATTGCATATAATGAGGAAACGGAAGTGACGCAAGAGAATTATTTGCGTAAATGCCACATTACCCACATACGAACATAATGACTTGGTAGGAAGCATATTTATAAGAAGAGCCTGAACCAATTTAAGAGTAGAATATGTGATTTTAGTATTCCCGCTAAGTTTGTTGTGATTGTATCACAGTTGGCACGGCAGTACTCTAAAAATAGATTTTCCTAAAAGGTGTTTTAACCTGTCACTTGACATAAGTAATTTTTTTTACAGGCAGTAAATCGAAAGTCATTTCTCCTGTCATTTCTCTTACAGTTATTGCTCATAAAGTCATTTTCCTACAGTTTTGAGAAACGTCTTTCGATCTACTGACTGCTACTCTCACAGTTTATATAGCACCTGCCGGAAAATCCTGAGCGAATAAAAACGTATAAGAAGACTGAACGGATATTACTTTGTCTGTTTATGTGTGAAACTAATAGTAATTCTAACAACCTACATACTAGATTATTGTGTACTATGAATTATCGCGTGTATCTAGCTCACTATAAGTACATTATTTGTTTAATAGAAGACTGACATTGTAAACAATTGTATTTATATTTTGTTATTTCGCTGTAATACTGGTTTTTTATATCCGTACTTTATATTCTAGTTTAAAAATTTCTACTGTACAAAGAAAAAAAATCCGTCTTTGCTCCAGACAAATTGTACTGCAGAATGTATATTATTATTCTTAGGAATATTAAAACTAATCAACCATTTTGAAATTGTGTTAATATATCAACTGGCGAGGTTCCTTAATAAAGTATGTACCAATCGCAAACGTACCATAATATTACATGTATTTGAATCCCAACTTTCCCAGAAGTGACTTCGTACAGTTTGTCATTCTCTTTTTTAAAATTTTCATGCCTGTTTGTAGCAAATGTCAGTGAACTTTCGTTTAATATACTGTTCATTACTTTTATTCGTTATTTATAAAAAAATGAATAATTTGATTATTTAGTGTAAACAATCTAGTGTGAGATTCGGTACTATAAAATAGTTATATTTTTAAACATTACTTCCCAGGTTAATTTTATATTAATAATTATCAGTGTGATCCCTCTCTGTGTGTTGTGACAAGGATTGTAAGTGCAATGAATATTGTTTAATTATTTAACTATTTATCTGTTTGCTGCGATAACTTTATGATTAAAGGTGTTTAATTATGAAGTTAAACTTATTAAAAAAATTCCCTTAGAATTATCCCTAACAGCATAAAAGTTAACATGATTCTATATTTTCTTGTACTTTTTTTTAATGCCGTAGAAGATACCTAAACCTAAATGCTACTTACTCCCTTTTGACTATTTTGAAACTCCTACGGATGTGTTTTAGGCCAAGCTTTAAATGAACTTTATTCAGCAATAGTTTATTTTACAAATGCGTTTTCTGTGGTGGTGTATTAAAATTGCATCAGAAACTCATTTCCTTTTTATTTCGTTTTCCACAAAGTGGTTTTTGTCTCTCAGCTAAATGTAGTCCACACATTTCCCGCTTTGGTCAAGACTACAGAAAATGTTAATTGTTAATTTCCTACTACATGCATGCTACTTGCTCCTATATATATATATATATATATATATATATATATATATATATATATATATATATATATATGTGTGTGTGTGTGTGTGTGTGTGTGTGTAGGTGTGTGTGTGTGTGTGTGTTCACATCACCTTATAATTCACGAGAATGAATGAATGAATGATGGAGGGGGGCAGGTGGAAGAACTACAGTGTTGGTATGACGCAAAAAACGTGTCTGGCAGGTAGCAGTGTATATTCTGCTCAACCACACACTGCCACCTATACGTATGGTATCGGAGTGTTGCGTGCGTGCGTGTGCGTGTGTGTGTATGTGTGTGTGTGTGTGCAACGATTGCTGTGATTACATTGATCCCACATTATAAGTGAAAGTTTCACTATCAGTGGCATTGTAACATAAGCTAACTAAAGTTGAGCATACATTTCATTGGGAAATACGTAAAGACGCAACTTATTAATGCCTTTTTTTATTACTTTAATTTAGCATCCATGCGTTATTCTCTCTCTCTCTCTCTCTCTCTCTCTCTATTCTGGTAATAGCGTCTCCTTCTCCTTCTCACACTTATACTTGTACTAGGTTCTGGCCTGGACCAGCAGAACATTTTACATGTTTTATTAAGCTTCTCACTGTATATTGTGTTTGTGTACTGATTGTACTACGTGCCGGCCCGTTACCCCCCGCGCTACTCCCCAGCCATACCAGCAAGTCATCGTCAACATACAACAGCGCACTCACTTCTCAGAGGTAAAGACTGGCCAGGCGAGTCGTACTCGCCTCCCACCAAACCGATCTGGTTTCGATTCCCCGCAGGGTCGGTCCTCGGATTTTCGCATGCGATAATCACCCCGGTCGATACCGCTGGTCGGCGGGTTTCTTCGAGGATATCCCGTTTCTTCTACCCCTTTATTCCAGCGCTGCTCCATGTTCACACCAATTCTCCCCTCACCAGCGCTGATGACCTAAAACTTAAGTGATGACCAAAATCTATTCATTATAATTCAGTTAACTAAAGAACTTACACGCACAACGACATGAAATAATTATTTGCATTTCAGTCACTGATCCACGAATCTGCTATGAACGTTCGTTATGCACGTTTTTATCACGCAAGGTGTTTAAATTGGGAAGTTGTTTACTCCATTTCATCTATCCGAAACATAATCGTCAGCAGATTAAAAAAAAAAAACATCGGAATACTTTGTTTCCTGACAAATTCCAGTGCTCGGTTGGGATGAAGAACCGGTGGCTGTAAGGCACACGCAGAAACACGTAATCACGTAAGCCGATTTGACGATTAAACACAAACTTCCCGAAGGGGATGTTCCGTTAAGAAGTACACGCCCGACGATTTATCAGCGGTTTTATATTAAGCGTATCATTCTTCATACTCAAATAGAAAAAAGAAATGAATAAGTAATTTGAATGAAAACAAGCTAGTGAAAAAAAAAAACAACGCATATATGCTACTTATGTAAATAATATAATTTTTATGGATTTGTCGTTGACACTATTTGAAAATACGACATGTGATTTGTTAGGAGCATTATTTTTAAGGACATACAGATAACGTGTACCTACATCGTAAGTCTATAGTTAACGCAATAATATTCAATGGGATGTAACTGTATGATAGTTTTATTTTTTAATAAGGTTCACATTAGTAACTGAGATCCGTAGCTTGTTGTCTGCTTGTACCATTCTGGAATTATTTTTGCATGAATATTTAAGTATTGATTAAGAAATTTCAGATATTAATACACGTTTTTGTTTGAGTGATAAAATTGTTTTTTTTTTTTTTGCTAGACTTTGTACTCAGTGAAATAGAATTTCTAGAACATTTGTTAAATTCATCAATAAATTAAAATGTTCAGTATGGTTTACATACCACTTTCAATATTTTAATAGAAGCTTCCCAAAATTCAGAGCAATAAATGACTTTTTACTCTTTTCCACTTATCACTTATTAAGCATTCTATTGCATTTAACGGGATTGTAACAAAAAAAAAGTTTCAAATCTGTGAACAATTTCAGAGTTTTAATATCATAGACATTATGAATGTGTGTATATATAGGCTACATACAGACACACACAAATCAAAGCAGAGTAATTTTTTTTTTTTTTTTCATTTTATTTTCATATTGAAAATTGCGAAACGTTTAATAAAACTAGTCAGTGCAAAAAAATACATAAATTAATGAAACTGGTTAAGATTTATTACAGAATGTCTTTCTCGCTTCTTTTTTACGTTTACATTGATAAACTTTATTTCAAACCAGAGTATGATAATAGCACCTTTAGTAATTTTTCATGTTATCAAGTGGGTAACGTTTTAACAAGTCAGCATGTATAGCGCATGTGTAGTTTTGTCTCGATACCAACTAAAACTTTACTTAAAATAACTAATACATATTTATTCGTATTTAAGTAAAGTTTCTTGAGCATTTCTTCTGTCTACTTGTAACCTTGCTGTGTATAAATATCTGGAGTTCTGCATTTACGTACATCTACCTTTTAACTGACACTGAATTATTACTACTAATTTTAAGTAATGTTAAATCTATAAAGTAACTTCTTTTACCTGACTGAGCATCTTCAAATTTTTTAACTTTTGTAAAGAAATTTTATATTATTACATTTGAAACAATTAATTTATCTGTTAGCACTTGGTTAACACCCATAATTTAATACGCGTTTTAATGGTAGCTTGTTACAGCCTGCTATTACTTACATTTCCATATAGCTATATATGTATTCAATCGTAGTGGATGGATCTGGCTGAATCAGTTCCAAGAATCATATTTCTTCATTTCACTATTAAATGTGAATAATATTATTTTATTTTATTACATGTTTGACAACATTAAAATATATTATATTATACTTTTATATAGTTAAGAGATACCATAATAAATTACGCTTGTAGTAGCAAAGCGAAGCACAAAACTTTATTTAACATGAAAGTTTTAATTGTCTAATTTTACAGATATTTAATCAAGTACCATTAACCGAGATTACTTTATGAATAGAAGGGTATCTTTGTAACCATAACTGCTTATAATTTAAATATAATAAATTCAAATTCTAAAACCACATTAAAAGTGCGCCTTATTTCGAAATCAAATTTAAATTATTATATGCAGGAACAGAAACAATAACAGCGCATTACAGCATACTAGATATTAAATTAGCATATTATATATATATATATATAATTCATCAGATTGAGTTACATAATATCAAGCTGTGAAGTAAAAGTATCTGTTACGTCAGTAGTTGACACTGACTATATTTCTTTGTAAAAAAAATACATAAGTAAATGTTGAACCTTAACTAACATAAAAAAATATTCGTAATGTTACGTAAACGTGAGAAGTAATAAAACTATCAAAAGCTTTCACGGAACGCAAGACGGGCCGATTTCCTAATGGTTTGTGTACACTGTGACGAATTAGTGCTATAACTGTCTGAGTTCTGCTTTCATGCTACGGTGTAATTAGACTAGCTTCATTAATAAAGCACATTAATTTCCCCTTCATCACCACGGTCGCTAACAATGACAGGCACACGCACAATCGAGTTTAATACAGGAAGCACTCTCTTTGATAAAAGCCAAATCATTGAAAAACGGAAGTTAATTTCCCCACGTGGACACGAACAAACGGCAGGAGTGTAACTTACAGCCTACTTTTCTTATTCGTGGAACAGCGTGTCGAGAGTATTATAACTAATCAGTTTTAATCTGCTGCGTTTTCCCTACGCCCGTAATTCTGAAGAGCATCGGTGGACGCGAGAAAAATTAACGTAGGAATGTGGTAACTGAAGGTCTTTATTCCAACCTCTGTCACAAAAGAGATTACAGAAATATTTTTACGCTTTTCGGAAGTCACCTATATATATGTTGACTCAAACCTTTTACTTTGCAGTATGCCATAATGTTGCATTACTACGCTAGAAGACGGTACTTTAAATTAAATTTGCTTTGAATTATGAGAGAATTTTAATGATTGATGTAATAATAATGTTTATAATTATTTATTTATGGATATTTGAGATAGTTAAGTAACTATCTTATATAGATAATTTAAGTAAAGCAACATAGCTTTTTAAATTTTACAGAATATTTTATTGAGACCTCGATGTGAGACAATAATTTTTCGTAGGTGCATGCTAGTTTCTATAAGACATTCAAAATATATCGTGAACTGATTTCAAAACGCTATCCACCATCAAAATTTTCGGGCGAATTTTTATTTACTTCCTAGTAATGTGTTAGATTTATGTCATTTAATCAATGTTTAGATAAACCAACCCCTTTTGTCTCGCGAAACAACACCACAAATTGCTCGTTTGCCATTTAAACATACAATACCACAATAATGTGCACAAAATGTTATGTTATTGTTGGTCTTATATTAGTCCAAATTAAAATAAATCACAGAAGAACATTATATTGTACTAAATGTGATGACGTTTGCGATGTATAAATTTGTATAGAAAACAATATTACATTTGATATAAAATAATGAGGGACCTAATGTGCAGGAAGGTAGCAGGCGGTTTAGATAGGATACACACACTGACATTTATTCTTACCATTATTTTAATTGAATCCTTCTACCTCTTATGGCTTGTCACAACTTGTCTTCTATGCTCCACCACTTGGTACCTCCCTCAATCTGCTCTTCTTATTACTCCAAACTTTACACTGGCCTCATATTGTTTGCTATCAAATGCATAGAACGTAGGTGTCGTAAAAATCCGTTACTTCATATTTCTGCCAAATACTGTTCAAATGTCAAACATCAAACATCAGCTAACAATCTTTTCCCCAGATAAAAAAATAACACCATAGTTTTCGTATAATCACGTATCAAAGTCACAAAATTAACGTTGCGCTGTAGAGAAAATTTTAAAAATTGTAATTAACTTACACGAACGACCAAATTCATGTTGATACTAAATGCTATGAGCTACTTCAAGACACGTTTAGAGTTACAAAAGGATAAATTTTTCTATTTTTCAAAAATTATAAAAACAGTAATTTTTTTTGCCTAACTTTGAGTTCTGACTCTACCCGAATTTTTCAAATCTAACTTTTGTCAAACACTTCTTAAAGTATATTGATACATGTGTTAATATTTCTGAAAAGTTTAACCTATTATTAACAAATATCGTATATGAAAAAAAATTAAATATTGTTAAACGCAAGCCATGGATTCTCACTGAGAGTAATTTAGGATGAGATTTACGTTCAGTGATTTCGTACACTTATAAAAGTACATTTGTAATAATGTTCAAATTTTTAATGAACTGTTTAATCCGTTTTAGTAGCAAACTTAGAAATATCAGCTATATTTAAATGGGAGAAACATACGCCTATGAACTGGAAAATATTTACTATCTGTTTGAAAAAAAAAGTTTTTTGTCAACGTGATTGTATTAAGGCTCAATCAACGTATACAACTCTATAACTAAATGGCTTGCGTTCCACGTTTTTAGGGTATTAATAGACCGGAAATTTGTCCATGTGACTATCAACAATACGTTCACACAACATACAATTTACCCATGTGATTGTCAACAATATGTTCACATAACATATACAGATAACTTTGGTGCGCAGAGGTAAATCATTTCGCAAACACAAAAAGTGGTAAATAACTGTAAACAGGTCAGGGATTTTATATAATTAAACTTACATATTTTATAAAATGAAATGAAATAATTTTTAAGTGACATAAATTCCTAAAAATGTTTCGCAGTAAAAGTTTTTATGATAATCCGGACAAAGAATTTAGAGAATTTGAAGAATTATCGTACGAACAATTATACGTCACTTGAGCTATAAATAGTGATTATAAAAGCTCTATATATGATTTTGCAGTACCGACTGCATACACCGCAGCTCCTAAATAAAAGCAGATAGGGTTAACGTATTTTTAGTTACAATATTTAATTGGCAGTTGTGTTGCTGTTGTGTTTGTGATTCGTAAAGTGAAGTATTGTGAAAATATGTTGATCAGCACTTAACATCGAGGTCTTCAGCGCGGGTGAGTTGTGGCATGATGTATGGATCATCGCCGGAATGATTGGGTTGGGTAAACGAGAGATCCCCGAGAAAACCCGCCGACCAGCGGTATCGTTCGGTCGATTCCCACATGTAAATATCTTACCTCTCCGGGAATCGAACCAGGATAGGTTATTTGGAGGGATGTGAAAATTCTTACCTCTCGACCACCGCGGCCTCTTGACGATTCGTTAGAGCAATATAAAATCTAGTACTATTTACATAAACATTTTTAAAGATTTGCTGTGCCTAAACTTCAACAAATTGCGACCAATTCTTCTGAACATGTTGTTGACAAGGAGAAACTTACTGAACATTTAATTTTTATATGGATACATTTCAATAGCCATTGCATTACTTAATATTTCATCAATATTTCGAAAATGAGTTAAGTTAATTTAATGAACTGAACATCGAAGCATAATTCATCAAATCCATGAGACGTACGAGACAAAAAGGGATTTAGCATACTAATGGAAAGTACAAGTATGTGCCTTCAGCAGAAATCATAATTGGGAAGATCTGATCAAAGTGGTGTATACTTTGCCGATTCTAAAGTCCTCGCAGTACAAATAGTTCTGAGAAAAGGGGTTTGAATACGTTTCCAGTTACCACTTGCACTCGTGCACACTTCCAACGCATTTTATAACAGGAATTAACAAACTAGTTTAGGAATATTGTAAAGAAAAGTTTTTTTTACTAATGTATATTACCAAGATTCTTGGAAGTGATTGAAATTTTCGTGGAACTGCAGATAAACACCTTTGATTGGCTATTTCAAATTGCAGGCTACTGGGAAGAACATGTTCAGAATATGTTGAACCAAACAGTATCGATAACGTGGTAACGGAAAACTGACCTCTAATTCGCTTGGCGAACAGTACCGTGTTATTTTAGCCTGGAAACGAATGGTAATAAGTATAATTTTTCGGAATACAAGAAAACATGGAGCTAAATTATTGGTTATATTTTCACGCCTCACATTAATTACAGCTTGCCGAAATTATTGTTTAGCATAAACAAATTTTAGAATATATATAATGTAAATAAATTATATATATATGTTTATGTATGGTTTCTGTTATAATGTTTCCTTTTGCGCTTAGATTAACAGCATAAAATATGAATTTAATGTGATATATGTCATTGTTAAATGCATATTTTACGGTTGACAACTTTCAGCATTAATTAATTGTTATACTGCATAACAACATCATCAATCACAACTGCTTTTCATCGGGTATAAACAGTGAATATTAGGAGATGAGAAGTAAAGGAGTTAGACCTTTGTGTGAGTACGGAACAAAGCTATTTCCCATCTGACGCTGTGGTTGAAACTCTGAAATAGCGTTCGCGAAGACCCGATTAAGATCCCCGGTCTGGCTGATTTCCTGTTTTTTCTAGAATATCTTCAGGAATGAATTCTTAACGCTGATGTGTATCAAGTTACGTGTCTGCGTAAGCTAACGGTCTTTGGCTAGTACCACTGATTATGCAGAGCGGACAGTTTGAAGTCATTTGGCCACAACATTTATATTGACAACACCCTGCGTAAGTTACAACGACGTTGTACACGTTGGCACTGACGTGATTTGGAAGGTATGTGAACAGTTTTTGTCTTCACATTACTTTCTTACATTCTACACAGCTAACATAGCGGAGCTAAGGTTAGTACTAACACAACAGAAAGAGAAACAGCGCTATAAAGAAGTGGTACCGTTGTGATTTACATGTACGTGTGCCTGTACACACACTTATATATACACAATATGTGTGTGTGATATATATAATATTTTGTTCCCAGCTGCAGTAAGGTCCGAAGTAAATAAAATCTACTAATTTGTTACAAATCAAATAAAATTAATGTTGTACACATTAAACTTTTTTTTACTACTAGTCAAAATTACTTAAATTTATATTAGTCATTAATATGAACCCTTAACATTTCTAATGCCTAATGTTTTGGGATAACAAACAGAGTAAATACATTTCATGTCTTACTGGGAAGCATCCCCAAATTATATTTGTCACTAAGCAGTGAAAATGTCTCCTGGTATTTTCTCGTTAATTAAATTTTCTTTCCTGCAGGTCTAACCTGTCCATCCGTCCCACACATGTAAAGCTACCCTTCACACACTGTTTAACTCTTCTGCTGCCACAGGATACTGTCGCTGCACTACCCACACTCGTTAGCTTTGCTTTTGCGCCACTCTTACCGCTGTTGTTGCCGTGGCTGCTCCCGACATACCTACGCACATAACGAGCGCTAATTAATCACAACCAGTCCTGCCACCGCTCACTGTATTCATACCCGGCACCATCGCTCTCAAATTATTCTTCCAGCTCAGAGATTACTAGGGTCGACTACGAATGTTCCAGGCGTTTCCACCAGCTTCAGTTTAGCCCACCTCACACGGTGCCGAATTCCGTTACACTAAAAGATTTCATGCCCGCCAATTCCTCATATATGACTCCAGCTCAAAATTTATTGAATAGAATGTAATGCACCAATCAAGTTTGCCGCATATGTTGCACTTCGCACAATATATATACCATAATAATGATTCTGTTCTAGAATCAATATTTAAATCAAAAGTGTTTTTTTTATATTTTAAATTGGGAACAATACATTGAAACAAGACAGAATCTTTACAGTAGTGTCATTTCAAGTGTAGGATACAGTATGTATTAGAATTATATTATTAAGTAAACCATTTTAAAGGGGCTAGCTGCAATTGATTCTTGTTATATTTAGATAACCCAGGACCGTATTTGAAGCCGTGCTCCGCTACAGAAAGTAAACCCACGAAGCGAGAAATAGCGGGGCTTAAGTGTTCGGAAGATTTTCATAAATTACGCAATCCGACTGGATACTACTTGCCAATTAATATCCGATGGCTACACTTAAAATCTTATTCCGTGAATTATGTCTGCTCTGGCTGAAAAGGAAATCGTGCGATTGTGATACTTTTTTCATTTTTTTTGTATTAGTGTTTTTGTTTGTCAGAGCTGCTCTCAAATAAATAACGCTTCGCTACAGTACATTTAATTTGTACGTTTTCAATGAACATAATTTCTGCCTGAGCTATACGGCAAAAGAGTATTTGTACGATTTATTTACTGGCTTGTAATAAAACACATTCTTGAGTTCTTAACATTTGATGATGAAATTTTTTGCGTATGCCTACTTTCATTAATTCCTTTTCGTGGCAGTGAGAAATTGAAAGCGTACGAAAATTTAAACAACCACTTAAATAATGTATTTATTTTATAGATTAAAATAATCGTAATTATAAGCATAACAACACGAATACTTATGTAGGATGGCGTAGAAGTCAATGAATCAGCAAGAGCATTAGAGTTATCCTTGAAATATCGTTGGCTGGTCAGAGGCCGTACAGTCGGTAGCATAATGGGTGGTGTACAGGATGTTACAAAAAGGTACGGCCAAACTTTCAGGCAACATTTCACGCACACATAGGAAGAAAATATACGACATGGACATATGTCCAGAAACGCTTAGTTACCATGATAGAGCTCAATTTTATTCATTTAGTTAAATGTCATCGTAAAAAAACATTTCGTACAGGCACTGTTACAATTACCCAATGGAATGTTTCGTTAGAATGTACGTTCCTTCCAAGAATCACCGACAGGCGAGCGACGTGACGGAAGGTAATCGTGACTGCATTGCGTCTCTTCAAATCACATGAAATTATGGACTGCGAGCTTACAGAAACTGACAGTACCATCATTACGTAACACACATTCTTAAATGAAATGTTCGAAATGAATTCCGTGAGCGAGGATACATGCATCTACCCTCCACCGTATGGAATCCCTGATGCGCTTATGTATCACTGGCGTACGGCGTATTGTATCACAGCCTTCCACGATCCTAGAAAGTAAAGTACATTATATAGAAACAATTCATTGGGTAAGTGGAACAGTGTCTGTGTCAATGTTTTCTACGATGACATTTAACGAGATGTAAGGAATTGAGCTCTACCATGGTAACTAAGCGTATCCGGACATATGTCCATATCACGTATTTTCTTTCTTTGTGTGGAATGTTTCCTGAAAGTTTGGCCGAAACTTTTTGTAACATCCTGTATACAAACCAATGACGCTATACTAGGTGATGCGACGGTATGCTGATGTCAGACGCACACTTCCATCTTCAAAAATATTTGACAGCATCAAAGGAGAATTGTCCGATAGGATGCCAGTGTCTGTATTCAAGTTGTACTGCAGGTGTAAATCACGCTGATCTAAGGCTGGAAGTTTCTTTTACAGTGCATAAAATGGTCATCAAGTAGACAATACGAATTTTGCGAGTGACGAATAACACTGCTACATAAGAAGCATTCAACTGCTGCAATGCCTCTCTACTACGACAAAACACCAAAAACATAGATGACAACACGATCCGTGATAGGGCGAATTTTTTTTATATGAAATATTATTTGCTGAAATATTACAAATATGTATTAAAATAAATCATTACAAATGTTTGCCATACATAAAGCAAGGTAGGATTTGAGTGTTCTTGAGAGTATGTTTATATATATATATATATATATATATATATATATATATATATATATAATGTTTCTGGATTCTATGAACAGCTATAAAGATTGTCATTAAATCGCTGGTGAGTCATAAACTTGCCAACGTCAGAATACTCGAGTTTGCTAATAAAAGATAAAAATAAATAATATAACATAATGTGAATTCTTGATATTTTAACCTTTTATGGACTCAAGCAATTAGAATAACTTGTTACTGAATCTCTTTCTTTACAGTTATTGTGTGCAGAAATGTGATTCGTTAAAAACAAAAAAAAAACGGTTATAATACCACTGTTTGATCTGTGAGCCAATGTATTTTCGCTTCTGACCTTTTATAATTTATTTTACGAAATAAAAGAATTGAAGTGAAAGTGATAAAACATTCTGAACCTGCATTATGATCCCTGCCTTCATTAATTAAAATTTTGTTTTCTTTAAGCAGCAAATCACCCTTTAAAGTGCTGGATGGATAAAATTGTTGTTAACGTAGAATGAGACAGACACTCATATATTTTTTTTTTCACTAGCTTAAGCTTACACTAAAGTGATAAGGGTAAACTTTATTGGACTTACAAACGTTATTTTGCTGAATAATCATTTAAAAGTAAAATATAGGTGATAAAATAGTTTTATCTGAGATATTAATATCGCGTTAATAAAGTGAAACCATTGTTTATTTACATACCACTGTGGAGTAAAGAAGGACAGTGAGTGATAAAATATTATTAACGCAGAAAACGGAAAACCATTTTCAAGTAATCGTACCTAGTTAAGTTTTAAATTCATTACTTTTGAAAAGGATAATAGGTTAAATAATTCTTAACCTCAATGATAATTACTCTCATAGGTTGAATTCTTAATTTATTTACTCGTGATATATCACGCCGAAATCAGCATGTCCTAATCGTTCACACAGAGCTATTTTCCATGTTCGTTCGTATTTTTTTTAGAAATTAATTTTTTTTAAATATACATAGAATATTAGCTATATTATTGCTTTACAGTTACGAAACTTTGGGTATATTTTATTGTTGTGGGTAAAGAAAATTTGGTTTAGTACTGGATAAAATACTAAAAGTACATTTTCTAATTATAGTACAAGCGTGTTGCTTCAGATAATATAAAATATAGTTTATGCACGAGAAAGTAGAAAAAACTGCAAAGTCTCAGAGTGTTCGATAGCATCAATAGACCGTGGCCAAGCGAATTAACTCACTTTTCTGCCCAGTGAAGCCAATCCGATCACGGAAGCATGGAGAGCAAATTCCTTCCACCGTACCTACTAAAATTTACTTGTTATCGAGACTCTCGCTGGAGGGCAAGGGAACGCATTTCACGAGCAATTTGGGATACACGGTGTGCTAATGAAGGCCCGACAGTTCAGGCCAAGGGACGCATTATCCGCCTTAGCAGGTTATCCAGGTGAATGCATAGATATGCTGTGAGAAGAAATTTTAGGTTGGAGGAAGAGAGTGGTGGAAGTACTTAAGGAGGATAGCTAGGATCTAAAGTTTTTTATAGATTTTCTGCAATAACGTCTTTTTTCAAATATTTTTTGTGAATGTGGTATTCTTATATAAGATATTTGTGATGAATTGGAGTTCATAATATTTTTATTGGACTCTAAATCATTCTTGAAAGTTAACCCGTAATTCTTGCAATGATTCTGCATGAAAAATGACTCAAATTTCCGTTATTATTTATGTGAAACAGTCTATCAAGAGTAAATCCTACATCGTGTCAAACAGAAACTTTTCATAACACAATTTTAATAAATGTTATGGCTCAAAAACTGGTTGCTATTTTATTAATGTTTAATTTTTAAATCAAGAACGGCAGCAGATATAGCTAAACTGTTACAAGCGAATGATGGGAAATGTTTGTATCACGTAGCCTAATTTTTTTAACACAAGTTTTGTATCATTTTGGCTAATTATAGATTTTAAGAAAGTTTAATTATGTCGATAAACAGCAAACATCTGTAAAAACTTCTGTTTTGAAAAAATAGGATACATAGTAAAAACTATTTCTATGCAACGGTTTTGCGATATATGCTTCTTTTCAAGATTTAAAAAATTAGGCCCTTAAAAACAGTATGAATAGGAATCAGATGCCTTAAGGCTCAGTCATGTATTCAGATAAAAAAAAACGTTGTTTTGTAATTCTGAAAGAATAATGATATATCCGCTTATATACCACGGATTCTGTTTATTTGAGCTATACAGTACAGTCATTGCGATTAAGCTGTTAACATGTCATTACGCCGCAATATTTATGAAAAATATTTTCATGTTCAAAAATTGCCTAACTGACTGCGACCTAATTATACATTGCCAGTTCAATTGCTATGTTTTACTGTAGCGCAAAGTAAATCGAATTTTGCGAAATAATAGCAGATTTAACAGATTTCGTCTCAAAATTTCAAAGAAGGGGAAAATAATAAAATTTAATGCGGTAACTGATATCTAACCTACATCTAGAGAAATTTGGAACTAACGAACGCTAAATATGGTAATTGAAATACAAGTTGTTTAAAACAAAGCTAAATCATTCATGATCTAACTAGATAAGTATTTACACTTTTTATTGCAATAACCTGCCGTAGTAATATATTATTGTGAAAGATTTCCTAGAAAATAAACGCGTACATTTTACGGAGAAGAATTACACTACCCATCAAAATGTTCGAGGAATGTAATTTTCAGACAAAGAATTACATACGGTTTCCGGGACTTGAAATATTTTAATTTAATTTTAATATATCTTCCAGCGACATCCCCAAGTGTCCACATACGTCACTTATAAACTGCTTTCCGAGTTGTTTAGAAAGCATTTGCGTTCCAATAAAACTCCTGAACGTGTTGCTTTATGAATTTTTTTGGAGGGGATTTGTATTTTTCCCAAATTGTCTCTGCGAGTCCAGCTTTACACACACCATTTCATTTCACAAATATATATTACTATTAATCCTTTCATAACAATGGCATGTGTCAATTAGTAGACATTAGCATTCAAATAGAAACCATTAAAATGTTTTCGAAGTAGAATAATTGTTCACTCAAATACCTTATTCAAATTATTTACAAATTAACTGGCATAGTCACAGGTAAGTCTGGCGTATACACGCATTTTCAATATTTAAATACGTTGTGAAGTTTGACCACTTGTTACTCGTGCTATTGTCGGTATTTTCTCCATTGCATGCGGAAAACAGTTCTAAGTGGATAGGTACCACAGCCAATTAAACTAATAAGATACTTGAAGCTTCTGATATGGGTAACGCTATTCTCCTGTATAAAGGAACGATGTTGAACTTTTTTGACAACATTTTGTTATAGTAACAAAGCATGCCCTTGTAACACAAGAGTAGTTCTCAGACTAGTATAAAATAATAATTGCGAAATGTAAGTACTTGAGAATACTTTTGAACCAGGTGGTTCGCAAAGGTCATTATTTTATGTTATGTATTTTTTGGACTATATAAAAGGTAGGCGAATTTATCTTCATGTAAACCGTAGACAAAAAAAATTATTCGCTACCATTCACGCTTGCTTTGTAATACAAAAAAGTGCAGGAATACTGTTGCATTTCTCCAAACATTCAATTTCATCCTGCTCAAGTCCATTGAAAGAAAACTACGATCAATGCCTACGTACATAATACGTGTGTGCATGTCAATAAAAATATCCTTGCATATTGTAATTATGTGTTATCTACTAGATGTATCTCGAGCTATATTACTTTAAGTAAACCCTTCATTCTAATGTAAATAATTAATTATCAACAAAACGCTAAATTTTTTTACATGTATGTGTGTGTGCTATTCGACATTTTCTAATCAGAACGAAACACTACCATTATCTTCTTAATATGATTTTTGAATGTGTTCCTGTTTACAGAAAATAAAAGAAAATTTTAATTGAAACGCCAGTTAGTTCGAAAATTCATTTGTCAAGAAATTTGAAGACATCCTGTAAACAATGTTTGTAATTTATCAAACGTACATGAAAACATTATTTTTTTTTTGTAGTTTTGTATCTGCTTTGCAAAAGTGTAGTCTTGAGGTCCCCACTTAAACTGTATGAATGATGAAAATGTTTGACATGGTTTCGTAATCTTGTACTTATTTATAATGGTCTGTATTTACAGACCAGACAAACTTTCAGTCAAAAGTTTTTTAGTTTTTGCCATCCAAAAAAAAAAAATATTTTTTTGGAGGCATAAGTCACTCACATAAAGTCGAACAGGCATATTAATTTTATATATGTACAAATTAATAATTAAAAGTCATTTGAATTTTGGAGAGTGGCGTAGAAGTTATGGAAATTTAAACAAGAGGAAAAAAATTTAATTTGTTATTTAGATGTCAATACCATTAGTTTGGCCCTGAATCATGTATCAGCTACTCGATTATCTAAGTACGTCCCTAATACGTAGCTACCAGAGAATAAAGTTGAGATACTTTGAGTTTGTAGCAAGAAGCAACATAAGTCCACTGAAAGTCGCTTTTCTACTAGAATAACATATTTCACATTCCAGATGCCGGTAAGTCGTGAAAATTGAGTTGCATACAGAACATTGTAAATTAATATAACGGATTTCAGCACATAAAACACTAGGTACCGACACAGTTATTTAATGGCGTTGTCTAAAATATAAAATACTATAACAACCAGTGTTTTGTAAAGTAAAACGAGGGAAAGGCGTCCATAAAATATTTTGTAGTGTTATAAAATTAATAAACATTTTAGAAAACGAGTTAACATTATTACAGACTGTTCTGTGTTCGTCCGCATTTGTTTGTTTATTTATACACGAGTATACACGAGTTTCATTAATTTCATTATTAAAATTTGTTCCCATATTATTTGCATTAAACTGACCAATCACAGCTTAAGCATTTAGGCGTACACTCACTGAGAATTTTCGTCAATTAGTAGGTGTAGTATGTATGGTTGACATTATGAAATATTTATGAAAAATATGTTATAAATTATGGCAAATTAAACTTCAAAGTTTTTTTCTAGTATATGTCTCGTTTTTTAACATACAACTATAGGCTGTGTGCATATTAACATAACTAAGCATTCATTTAAACGGCGTGCGGCGATAATAATAACTCACATTACAGAGGTTTCACAACATAGTACGTTTTATATTCTTATTAAAAAAATAACATGTTCTCGTGCTAACTATTTTGTACAGTAGGCTATAATTACACTTGACTTACTAAAATAAATCGTGATTCGTACGAAATTTAATCTATTTTTCTAATTATATATTTTTTATTTCGTTTCTTGAAGAACATCTGACACGTAGGCTTAACTTCGAAAGAAAAAAAATGTTTATAAAGACTCGGGAACTTATTCCGTTACCATTAGTTCCATTCTAAATGTAGTAATTAGGACATCTGTCATTTCGTTCGTAGTAAGTACGAATTAACTCTAGTAAAAATTGAGAATATTTGAAAACGAACAGCTGGCTATGAGCAAAATAACTGGGTCACTGCTTGTGTAAAGAAATGTCGTACATAATTTAACTGTTGTAAAGAAAAAATGTTGTGAAACCTTTTCTTTCACTTTAATAAAGGATGAGATAATATAGGAAAAGCCAACCAATATCTCATTTACTAGAGCTACTGACCAAATGGAAACCAAACGCCTGTAGAAGTCATAAGAAGTATATTTAAACAGAATTCATATGATAGGAAAAATAATGACTTCTACAGACAAGTCAGGCAACTAGATAAATAAATAAGCAGGAATTATGATAGTGTATGAATTTTCAAAATGATGTTTTTCTACCGTGACCAAGGTGTTTAACTCGGGTACGAACCTGACCGTCAATTAACTCACAAACCCGG
>PNEQ01041425.1:0-16432 GCA_003012365.1 Medauroidea extradentata
CGCAGCGGACGGCGGACTAGACTGCTCCAGAAGGAGTCGGTGCGTTCCGCTGCGTGAACTCCGTCGGCGGAATTCGTGCTGCGATCTGTTGGAAAACACGTCAGTGTCCTTCTGTACATTAGGTGCTCAGCGGAATCCGCCCTCCGGATTCCGTTCTCCGCTGCGGGGTTATTCCGCAGCTAGGAAAACGCGCCTTAAGCTCGACCGCACGGATTACAGCGCCAAAAATGTATAGCATTGTTGGGAACTTGGTGAACTGCAGCCCAACAACAAGGAGCTCAAGTTTCCAGGCGAGTGTCCAGACCTGTTCTTCTACGGCCGTGCTGGTGTCATAGTTCGAAGAGTGTGTTCTTTTCATAGACATACAAATATAATGCGCGTTAAATAGTTTCTATAAATAATATCCGTAACTCACTGCAAACCGTTTGAACCGCAAATAGCTAGGCTCCGTGATATATTTGGAAAGACGGCATTGTTAGAGTTGATTGTTTGTCGCGGGAAAACTTGACCTGTGCTGGGTTCCAGCCTACGTTAAACTTATCAGTGGCGTAGTGTGGCCGTGCTCCAAGGCGTGCGGTATTAGCAGCGACTATACGCTTTGAGCACTTGTGTTGTTGCAGAGGCCAAGGTGTATATATTATAGCGTTACCCTAATTAGAAAACCTCGTAACTCCAAAGTTGAGAATTTTACAGGAGACTAAAAAAAACATTGTCAAATTGTACTCGTTATAAATAAATGATTTTGGTAAGTTAAAATAAAACAATACCTACCTTCATACATAATTTTTACATTGATGCGACTAATTCTATTTTAGAGGTTGGCATGAAAATGTTATTTTGGTACAAAAGTGGAGTTACGAGGTTTACTGATTAGGGTATCGATAGGATAATTCGTACCTCGCCTCTTGTACGCTACTGGCTGTGGAGTATTCCTGACCATAGAAGTCAAATGGTTCCTCAGACAACTCAGTGTTGCGTATAGTCACTGCTGGGCACCGCACACCTTGGAACACTCCACGCGATGCCCCTGAAACTTATCAAAACATGACTGGCTTTCGCTTGTACGTGGAACTTTTATCCTATTTGACTGAGTCAATAATCCCGCTATTGTAATATTTGAGACCCGCCATTGGTCTGCAGACAGCTACGTTATGTAGACGTATTTCACCCAGTCATACATGTTACAAGAAGCTATAGTGGTTTCAAGGGTACGTTGACACAAAACATTTCCGCTATAAACCATCATCTTTAACCATTGTTAGAGGTACGTGAATTTCGCATATACATTCCAGGTCAGGTTGAACGCAAATTATGTATACTTCATTGTCATGACTGTGACTTGCTGACGGCTGTTACGAAAAGGTTTTGACTACTGCAAGCCAGTAGTAAATAAGGAAATAATGCGAACTGCTATCGCTTGCTACCTGCTTGTACTGTTATAAGCCAATAGATAATCAATTGTGGCCAGTGGGTGTATAGGACTGACAAGTCTAGGCTGCTGCCAGATGAATCCGCGAAATTAACGTACCTCTAACCATTGTCAATGTTCATAAGCGCCTGGAAGTGTTGCCCTCGTAACCAGCTGCATCGTCGTGGCCAATGGCACCGCATCGCACGGCAACGTCCCCTCTCGGTGGCACGAACTAAATCTAAACAAGTTTTCACCACTCCCCCTCCCCTCCTATATTTGAGGTGGAGGCAATCCACGGTAACCTTGAACTCCGGTGCGAGGATCGCTGGCCGTCGGCGTCGCACGCGTGTTCACGTTGCCTCCTGCCATTTGTCTTCCCCTCCCCTCTCCCCGTCCACCGTTGTTGCCGCTCTTGTTTCGCCCCATATTATTATTATTTCTTCTTATGCTTATCTCCTCCCACCTCCTGAAACCTTCCCTCCTCCCCCTCTCCAGGGAGTCCAGCCACGCTTCCCACTCCCGTGTACGTGCGCTAGCTCCCGGTCTTGATGGGCCAATCAACGCTGACGCGGCCGGCCACAGGGAGCCTCGAAAAAAATAAATTAAAAAACAGCAAACGTGAGTAGCATAGCTGCAAGAAGTACGGAAGCGAGTACACTCGGGAAAATAAAACTTGATTAAGGCCATACTCTTTAGCTGCTACCGCTTTTTACAATAAATTATTTTTTTTAAATTAAACAAGAGCAGATATAAAATATCCGTCTAGCACTATTGTTTAAAATGGTATTTGCCGCGATATCTAATTTTTTTTCAAAACAAAAAATTCTACAGTTTCGGCAAAAAAGTCAACGAGATTTTCGTTTATTTCATAACTAGCTAAAACCATGGTATTTCCTGCCTTGAAAAAAAATCTGCCAATATAGAGAAGACGATTTTAAACAAAACTGCCAGACAGAATTTTGATAGTAATAATAATAATATTAATATTAATAATATGACTTTTTATTAATGGCGCCGTTAAGGCGATGTCGCCTCGTCCTACACTGGACGATAAAAATTTCAGTCTACAGTTTACAATTATGTCTAAGGTAATACTAAAATTAAAAAGCAATAATGAAAACGATGTATCATGAGATAATTAAAACAGCATGATAATTAAATTACAATTTAAACAGCATAAGAGTAAAGACATCGCATGTACTAATACAAACTAGATTAACAGAGTTCAATGGAGAAAAAAACTGTATAATGAAAACAACCCGAACTATGAAACTGAAAATAACATTATAATTTAAGCCAATATCGTTACCAATAAGAATAAGTATAAAGTCTATAAGTGAGATGAAACACTAAATAATTAATACACAAGTAACAAAGTAACAAAAATACATAAATTACAAGATGCAGCTAGGAGCTCTAAGTTAATCATTATAGTTTACAGAAGCTTTGCTAGACTATTAAAAACTAAATAGGATAGCAATAATAATCATAGTAACTATAATAATAATAGGCCCTTTTAAATATCGAATATAAATAGGAGAACACTGCAATATTAGCATACATACGTACATTAAAAATTAATTAATTAATTAAAGTGAACATTTGTGATCTCTACCGCAGTTTTGAAAGTAAAAAGTCCTGTGCTTTTTTTTTTTCTTTTGTATTATCTATTTCACACAGATAATGCGGCAGCCCATTCCATAGACGCGATGCAGACACAGTAAACGATTCAGCAAAGAATTTTGTTTTGTGACGCGGGATCAAAAGCTTGTTGCAATTTTTTGATCTGGTGTTGACATCGTGCAAGGAATGTTAAGTAAGAAAAGCGGTCAGATAGATAGTGTGGTGTACAGGTGTTAAGAATTTTGTGCAGTAACGTTAGAGAGTGAAGAGATCGTCTTTCATTAAGTTTCAGCCTGGAAGCTTTCTTGTAGAAATGACTCACGTGGTCTCTAGGTTTAAGATTGTATCTAGGCGTATACACATGTTTTGCAAACGCTGCAAGCGTAGCGCACGCTTATCAGTGATATCGTTGTAGATAACATCACAATAATCAAATAAGGGTATAATAAGAACTTGAACAAGGTTTAGTTTTGCTTTAGTTGGAAGAAGTTTTTTTAAGGCGTTTTATATTGCATGACAGGCAAAATTAACTTTCTTACAAACTGAGGTGATATGATTTTTCCAGGTGAAACTTTTATCTAACAAGACGCCTAAATTTTTAACAACTGAGGTGATATTTACTTTTGTATCGGCAATTTTAACACATAGTAGGGTGTCTTTTTTAAGTATTTGACAACAGCGCTGGGGAGCCTATCAGCATGCACTGCGTTTTATTAGGATTTATAATAAGCCCATTTCTTAACGCCCAATCAGATGCAGCTTTCAAATCTAGGTATCTGCTATCTTTTAGGAAAAAAAATAATATTTCAAAAAAAGTATACCCTAAAGAGCATGGCCTTAAGAGTCATATACAGCAGGCACTATATACCGTGTCTGAGGTACGGAAAAAAAGGTGATGAGAGCTAGACAGGTTCTTGCGTAAGATTGCACGGATTGACATTTGTTTCTATTAAAAATCTGGACGTATTTTACCGCTAATGGTCGGATGAAGAAAATACGTATGAAGGGAAACATGTCATCAATTTGCTAGACGTATGCTAATCCAACTATTTGCACATAACATAGAACAAATTGCACAACAAATCGCATGGGTATAACATGAAACCATATTTTTGACGTCAGCCTTCGATGTAGACCTACAAAATGGCAAAGCTCTTATATGAAACACCGATGTAACGGGACTTCGATCAAAGACCACGCACACGAGTCCGCTGGCATTTCTCCGCGAATTAAAAAAAAAAAAAAAAAAAAAACTCTTATACAAGAAACGAAATGAAAACCAACTGACATACAGAAATGAAATCGCACTGAAGGAAAGCGTCAATGACTATGTCTAAACATGTTTATACATACTGCATTAAAATGTTTGTATTTAAAAAAATACAGAATATTGATAATTTATTATTTATTTTTTAAAGTTAAGCAATTTCTCAAAATGTAAAAATTAATAATTAATGTTTAATACGGTTTTCTATTTCATGTCTTGAAGTAGCCCGTAGTACTCTTCTTCGGTGGAGATTATTTCATTTCTGTAAGTCAGTTGGTTTGCATTTCTTCTTTAAGGCCTCGCTCTTTAGTTTTGCTGTGGTTCCAAAAATATTTTTTTAACGCAAATTAATGCATATATCAAACACTCATTCTAGCATATTTAACACTTATATATCACCGCTTGAATCTGAATTTCCTTGTTGTAAAACTCCAAACGGATTTTTAGATTTTTTTGCTTCTGAAATGTTACATATTGTTACAAGTTTGAGACATAAACTTTATTTGTGGGCAATTCCCATGAGTTCTTTTGGGATAGAGGTCTTATAATTAGAAGTAAAAGAGTTAAATTAAGTACTGGATTTAATAGCTCTCAAAGCTACGAAATACACAAAACAGTAATCAACTATAACTCTCACAACACAATTAGTTATGCACACAATTAGTACTGTGCCACAGACACGTTAAATAGCTTGGACAATTGAATCATGAAATGGTAAAGGGACGTAAGTCCACTGTTAGGCTGTTTTGACCTATACATATGTACAGTACATGTTCTGTAGAGGTATACGCTTCTAATGGTGTTAAAAGAACATAAGTCCAACACATCCTTAGCCATATAACAAAGCTGTACATTTGACATGTAGTGTTAATAGGATGCAAGTCCAGGACTTACGACCATTTAACACTGCACTCCATGTCAAAGAATTGTTATTCTACATAACGCCAATCATAATAGAGTCCTCCCTTGTCGTGGCAATACCTACTGATAAACAAAAGAAGAACATGCCATTTTCTTTGTTTGTTTATTTACTGTAGAGCATTTTAGTGCTGGAAAATGGAGGCCAACATCGAAAATGTTAAGGAACGAGTGAAAAAAAAAAAAAAAAAAAAAAAAAAAAAAAAAAAAAAAAAAAAAAAAAAAAAAAAAAAAGAAAAAAAAAAAAAAAAAAAAAAAAAAAAGGAAAGGTGTAAGAAATGATGGTGAATATACAAGTAATGTGATAAAACAATCTCGTTTGACAGGAAAATCATACGTAAATCACTGAAAAAATGAAGTTCCTGCACGGAAAACAGGAAACGAGTGTAGGTAGGTATTAATTTTTGGTTATGTAAGTAAATTTTACATAGGCTTCAAACATTTGAATTGAGCTCATAAAAATACTCTTTGCTAATGCAATTCACAAATAAAAACAATACTCTCTGTAAATCAAACGAAAAAGTATAGTCCACTCGTTCGAATGCCGCCGCCATGTAAATAAACCAAAAGGGTATCAAGAAAGCTATACTCAAGAGTTATGACACCAGATTAGGGATAGTAGTTATAATAGTCGCTCTGAAACACAACACTTTAAACATAGTTTAAAAACATGGTATATAAATTTACACCGAGTTTACATGCATCAAGGTTAGCCTTTATGTGGTGAAATCGGTCATTGAATGTGTGGGTATGTCAGGAATATGTAGGCCTCCATAGATTTGAACGATGTTATAAAGACTAAACATGAGTATCCGGTTTCAATTTTACAACAAGATGGTATGCTGTTTGTTGCAGCTGCAGACAGAAGTGTTTTTTGCGACTCAACGAAGACAAGCAGTTTGATATCTTAACGCATTTATATCGTGATTTTGCGAACAACGACTCCCAAGATTTACATCTCCAGCACTTAATAGAAATGACACCTGTTTCTCGTAGAAGGAAGAGGAAGGTGGAATCAAATCAAGAGAGAAGTGCTAGCTTTACCTACCATTGCTCTGATATGGGGAAAGAGTTAAGGTGTGTCAAAAGGTATTCATTAGTTTACATGGTATATCAGAGAAGCGAATTATATGCTTTAGGCGACTAATAATGGAAGGTAAAACTCCACAGGACAAGCGTGGTAAGCAACCTAACCCAAACACTGTACCATTAGCAGACAGAAATAAAATACATATTTCATCATATCCAGTGAAAGAGAGTCACTATTCAGAAAAGTCATACCATTATCTTGATGCACGACTAACAATAAAAGCTATGTACGATATGTTCAGAGAGAAACACCCTGAGAGCAATGTGAAATACCATGTATACAGGCAGTACTTCAATGAACACTTTGAGCTTACATTTGGCCGACCTCAGGTCAATACTTGCATAACCTGTGAGGAACTTATACTTAAGCTTAAAAGCCCACATCTTAATGATGTGGCTAAGAGAGTAGCTGCTGCAGAGCTGTTGATCCACAAGAGGCGTGCAGGCAAGTTTTACATGCAACTTAAAGATTCAGAAAAGAAGTGCCAGGAAAGTAGTTCTATACATGCTATAGCAGTGGACTTTATACAAAATCTTCCTCTGCCACATATTCCTGTACAATCAATTTTCTACTCACGCCAACTCTGGGTTAACTCTGTACACATGAAAGGATGCGTAGTTGCATCTGCTTACATTGGCAGCCTTGTGTCTCATACTTTAAATCTTTCACAGTCAGGTGTTATAAATCTAGCACTTCCACGCACCTTAGCATATCCACAATGTGGTACTCCCATAAACATAAAAAAAAACTGTCTGACATTCAACATATGCTGCCATATATTCCTCAAGGTGGAGAAGAAGACGACTTTTACCAAGAGATTCTTCGCTGGAATACTGTGGGTGGATTTAACGACATTAGTGACAATGACTAGACAAACTATTGTACTATGGGCCTAGGTCACTGTGATAATACCTGCTGAACAGTTGCTACTATTAGTGTTATTATGCTTTTGTTTGTATAACTTCTTACTACTGTAAGATTGTACCATATCATTGCAGAGTAGCATTTTGAAAAGTGTTATTTTTTGTATTTACTGTGAATGTTGTTATAGTCAATGTTCCTAGGATAGTTATTATATTTGTAGAATTTAAATATTATTATGATTTTTATAAAATTTAAATATCAATGAATTGGTAAAAGGTACTTAAGTCCACTGGCTTTAATTGCTTCAATATAAATATAAAATGCCCCTCACATTAAAGTTTTTGTATTATAAACTACAAACATCTACCATTGATGTGGTACCAACAGATCTGATTGATCTAAAACCAGTTACCGAAAATGTATACAGTTTTTCTTAGTTTTCTCAAAACAAGGGTTAATGGACTTACTTCCTTTTACAAAGTCATGATTCAATTAAAGCACAAAAAAAGTCTACCATCAATTAATTGAAAATTACAAATCACAATAAAATTCAGTCATATATCCAATCAACAGGCTTTCAAATAGGGACAATGTACAACCTTATCAGTCCGAAGTGGTGATGGCTCACCATGTGCTGCGCAGCACCCCGAGTACACCGCTGTCTTCACTCTTGAGATCTTCCGTTCGACTCCCGTCGCGCACCTCCTCTTCGCCTGTCAGCCCGCCGCAGCAGTCCTCTTGATTCGCCCAACACTGCTCCGAAGGTAGCCGCCTGCCGCCTCACAGTAGACTTTGACGTCACCAAGATGTCTTCACCAGTCTCTCTCCACAGGCGTAGCACCTTCCTCTAGCACTACCAATAGCGAACTCTCCTCAAATGTGCAGATTCTGCCCTTTTATACTAGGCCAGACAGTCGGGTATTCCCCGCATTTCAGGGGTCTAAAATAGACATTACATCATGTTTCTGACATGATTTTAGCCACGTAGGCCGCCCTCGAAGGGTTAAAGTGCAGTTGGGACAGGTATCTATGACGTAGTTTCGGCGGGATTCCCACCACGAGACACCCGGGTTTTGAGTCATGGGCCAGCCCTCAAGGTGTTTCGACACGGGCCCCATCCAGCCCGCCCTCGGGAACACAGCATGCAACACTGCCCCCTCCTTAAGTCTGTTCGTCCCGAACAGACACAACAGCTTCAGGTTCATCGTAAAGGGCTAATCTATCGATGTGTACAACTTTAGGTCCTCTCGCCCGAGGGCCTCGACGAACAATTCGAAACACAACATCATTGATCTTCTTCACTATTTCATAAGGGCCTTCCCAATTATTCTGCAGCTTGGGACAATATCCCTTCTTTCTCTGAGGGTTGTACAAACTCACTAGCTGACCTTCTTGAAATGTTTCATCTGGTGCATTCCTATCGTAGCGAGTCTTCATCCTGTCGGTGTTGATCCTAAGGTGTCGCCGGGCAAAGTTGTGAGTGTGAACCAAATTGCGACGTAACTCGCTGGCATACACTGGAGATGCAATCTGGTCTTCCTCCGCCGGTCGTCCGAACATCAGGTCGCTCGGGAGACTGAGCTCTCTTCCAAACTGCATTCTTGAAGGTGTCACCTTAGTTGCTTCATGAACAGCAGAATGGTATGCTAGCAAAAACAGTGGTACTTTGGAATCCCAATCCTTTTGATTATCAGATACAAAGATGGATAGGTACTGCTTAAATGTGCGATTTAGGCATTCAACCATTCCATCAGACTGTGGATGTAGTGGAGTTGTTCGGGTTTTCTTTATACCCATTATCTTCATCACTTCTTGGAAAAGGGCCGCTTCAAAATTCCGACCTTGGTCCGAGTGAAGCTCCAATGGCACCCCGAACCTTGAGAACACATGTTCTACTAGTGCATCAGCCACCGTGCTGGCTTCTTGATTTGGTATGGGAAGAACATCTGGCCATTTGGTGAAGAAGTCCTGCACCACCACAAGTACCGATTGTTTCTCTCGGTTATTGGCAAGGGACCCATGATGTCAACCGCCATTCTCTCGGTTATTGGCAAGGGACCCATGATGTCAACTGCCATTCTCTCGAATGGTGCACCAACATTGTACTTCTGGAGACGACCTCGGCCTCTGACCCTCGGACCTTTCTTTGCGGCACAGTCGTCACACATTCGGCACCATCTGTCGACATCTTCACGGCAATGAAGCCAGTAAAATCTCTCTCGAACCTTGTTGAGTGTCTTATTAATGCCGAAATGACCGCCTGACACAGAATTATGGAGCTCCTTCAGTACCTCTGGGACCTTGTTCTCTGGGAGGACCAACTGTAGGTGTTCATGTCTGCCATCCGCACTCTCCCAATTCCTGTAGAGGACACCATTCTTCAGAACAAGTGAATTTCACTGTGCCCAATATGCCTTAGCTTTTCAGATAGCTCCTGCCATTCTGGTCGGTGGTCCTGCTCTTTCCAATCCAGAATTGGGCACAAGTCTGGGTCACTTTGTTGTTCTTCTGTTATTATGTCATCAGTCCAGGAGAACTTCCTATCGGCTGTTGATGCTTGAAGCCTTGTTGCTCTAACATAGCGCACCCCTCCAATTTTCTCCTCTTGCCGTTCACAATGGCGACAGTTGGGGTCACAAGGTCTGCGAGATAATGCATCTGCATTATTGTGGGAGTGACCAGCACGGTGTTGTATATCAAAGTTGTATTCTTGAAGATGTTGTATCTATCGAGCTATTTG
Organism: Medauroidea extradentata; assembly: GCA_003012365.1. Classification (NCBI taxonomy): domain Eukaryota; kingdom Metazoa; phylum Arthropoda; class Insecta; order Phasmatodea; family Phasmatidae; genus Medauroidea; species Medauroidea extradentata. The sequence continues at coordinate 9,914 of PNEQ01041425.1, forward strand.
TCCTTCGGGATTCTTGAAGTTCAGTAGCCAGCGTAGAGCAGCATGATCTGTTCGCAAAGTAAAGTGTCTGCCATATAAGTAGTGATGGAAATGTGATATGGACTTCACCATTGCCAATAGCTCCCTGCGAGTGACACAATAATTTCTCTCTGGTTTCTGCAGCACTTTGCAGAAATATTCTAGAGGCTTCTCTACTCCATCTTGAACCTGCGATAGCACAGCACCTATGCCTACATCACTCGCATCTGTGTCCAATATAAACTCGCCTTCATTATCGGGGAAACCCAAAACTGGAGGGGACATTAAAACTTCTTTTAATTTTCTGAAAGAGGTTTCACATTCAGGCATCCACAGGAACTTTCTTTTGGTTTCAGTAAGCTCATGTAGTGGCTTGGCAATCGTAGCAAACCCATGTACAAATCGCCGATAATAAGCACAGAGTCCAAGAAAGCTCCTCACCTGTGTCCTGTCTGTTGGTTGTGGCCAGTCTTTTATTGCCCTGGTTTTCTCTGGGTCAGTCTGGATTCCATCAGCTGATACCACATGCCCTAGGAAACTAACTTTCTTTGTGGCACTTCTTGGGAACCAGCTTCAAATTTGAAGCAGCCACTTTCTGAAACACGGATTCTAATCTGGTAAGGCGTTCTTCAAATGTTTTACCAGTGACCACGATATCATCTAGGTAAACTTGGCAAATATCTAGAGGTAGGATCTTTTCCATTAGTCGTTCGAAGGTAGCAGGGGCATTGCATAGCACAAATGGCATGACTTTAATCTGCCAAGTTCCTTTCCCTTGCACAGAGAAGGCTGTCTTCTCCCTGTCCTCTTGTGCCACCTCACATTGCCAGTAGCCACTTTTCATGTCAAGTGTAGAGAACCATTGTGACCCTGTCAAGCTCTACAGTGTGTCATCAATCCGAGGGAGGAGGTAGCAGTCCTTTTTGATCACATCATTCAGCCGGCGGTAATCCACACAAAATCTTGTGGACCCATCTTTCTTCTTAACTAGCACAACAGGTGATGACCAAGGGCTGACCGACGGCTCGATCACATCCAAGTCCTTCATTTCTTTCAAGATACCACCCACAGTCTCTTGTGTAGCCAGAGGAAGTCGTCTTGGGGGTTGCTTGATTGGCCTACCTTCTCCTGTATCAATGTGATGTCGTGCAGCAGATGTTCTGCCAAGGTAAAGAGGCTCACATGAAAAAGTTCTCTTGTTTTTCCTCAGAAGTTCTGCCACAGCCTTTTCTTGTCTCCAGTTCAGGTTTTCTCCAGTTCTAGTCAGTAGTTCCTTGAGAGGTTCTGCCATAGGCCCATTAAGGTCGTCTGACTTCATGGCTTCTTTGTCGGTTGTAGTTATTTGGGATACTTGTTTGCACACACCTATTATGGCCCCCTCCTCAAGCTGGATTGGCCTGTTTGACAAGTTAACAATTCGAACAGGTAGATTTCCACAACACGGCGAAACCAATGTTCTTGCTACCACCACCTCATCAGGTAAGCTGCTTCCTCTTCTCATATGTTCGACCAGAGTTACACGCCGCACAAAATTGCCTGAGCACCGTGCGGGATCGACAATCTCACTGGAAGCTGGCAAAACAGTTGTCTCACAACAGAACACCTGGCAACTGGTTGGCGAGGGCATTTCGCTTCGTGGCATCATCACTAGTTCTCGGTTACCAGCCCTTAATACTCCTGACCGAGTATCTATACAGCACTCCAACTTGCGCAACACATACAGGCCCAATAAACATTCGTCTTCAATGACGGCTATGTACACTTCGTGCTCAATGCAGAGGTCACCCAACTTCAACTGTACCTTTTTCTTCCCCTTTATTGGTGTGGTCTCGCCTGTCACTGTCGTCAGAAAGCTCTGTCTGTGATTATGGCATTTTAACTGCTGGGGAGAAGGCCCCAAGATGTCCGGTCTGACAACAGTAATGGTTGCTCCAGTGTCTACAACCATATAGAAAGAAACATTATCCAGACTGCCCTCCACTAGGATTGCATTAAAATCTTGTTTCACTGAGTGTACTTGAAGAAATTCTAGGGTCTTATTTTTCTCAGTCACCGACCTTCGCCCCCTAAGACCGGTGCTTACATGTTTCCCGACGGCTGGCCAGATTGGGCAGCTTCATCCTGCTCTTGGTTTCGGTTTTTCTGTAGCCATCGTGGACACTGGGCTCTGAGGTGTCCGGGTTCTCCACATTCCCAACAGCTTGGTCGCCCCTGTTGTCGAGGGCGGGGTGTAATCTGAGTGAATTTATTCTTCATTGCATTTATTGTGGTTTCCATTCTCTTCAGGATGTTTTATAGGTTGTTGTCTCTCTCGTCGCCTGACAGTGCGACTGCCCGCACAGCACGCCGAGTTGATGGCCCTCTTGCAGATACGACCTCCAGTGCTCTGGCCAGGGCATCCTGAATAGTTCTTGGAGCTGCCAGGCGAACTGCTTGGCGCACCTCTACATCGGCGATGGCATCGACGAAGAAACCGACAGCTATGATATCCCGTGCCTGTTCTGGACATCCCTCGAGCGACAAATGGGCGAGTCGCACAATGTCCTGCCAAATTCTTGCAATGGCTCTCCTGGTCTCTGGGTGCGGCTTCTTAGTTGGGCATGGTGGGCATGTCGTAAGTACTTGTCTCCGAAACGCAGCTCCAGGGCAGTAACTAATGTCGAGTATTCCAGACGTTGTTGTTCTGGAAGCGACTGGAGTATACTGAGGGCAGGTCCCCTCAGCACTGCTGCAAGGTAGTAGGCTCGTTGCTGGTCAGACCAACCATTTATGGTTGCCACAATCTCGAACTGGTTTTGGTATTCTCGCCATGGAGTTTGACCATCGTAAGGAGCAGGCTTAACAGAAATTCCTTTTCCAATGTTCGATGCAGCCGTACTAGATACAGAAACATGTCGCAGCCCATTTTCTGCCTGGTTGTGAACCACACTACAGCCTGGTTCAAACTTCGTGGTATTCTCTTCGCCGCCTTCAGGTATTGATTCAGCAGTGACCTTGTCTTCTCTGGTAACAAGATGGCTACCTTCTTGACGCTGACGAAAGTCTTGCCACTCCTTCTTTAGATCACTCATTTGCTGTTCCACCTTATCGCTTACGCTGTCTACCTTCTGGTTCACATTGTCGATCTCTTCTTTTACGCTGCCTACCTTCTCGTTTACAGCATCTATTTCCTGGTACACCATTTCTTTTACACTATCTACCTGCTTATTTACATTTTCATTTACACTATCTATTTTCTTATCTACATTTTCATTTACACTATCAATTTTCTTATCAAAAGTTTCATTTACACTATCAATTTTCTTATCAACATTTTCATTTATGCTATCAACATTTGCATTTACACTATCTCTGACAGAATTGATTTGGCCACTTAATTGGCCACTCAGTCCTTCAATGAGGGCCATTAGGGCTTCTATTTCTGCTGACATGCTTCTTGTAATCATTCACATTTACAATTGCAATTTTAACATAAAATTTACAAAGTGGCTCAATTTAATTAAATAGCAATTGTGCGCATTGATTAAGTTTGCAGGATTTATTATTGAATTTACTTTATGCATCTATCCCACTTCTGACACCAGTGTTACAAGTTTGAGACATAAACTTTATATGTGGGCAATTCCCATGAGTTCTTTTGGGATAGAGGTCTTATAATTAGAATTAAAAGAGTTACATTAAGTACTGGATTTAATAGCTCACAAAGCTACGAAATACACAAAACAGTAATCAACTATAACTCTCACAACACAATTAGTTATGCACACAATTGGTACTGTGCAACAGACACGTTAAATAGCTTGGACAATTAAAGCACAAAAAAAGTCTACCATCAATTAATTGAAAATTACAAATCACAATAAAATTCAGTCATATATCCAATCAACAGGCTTTCAATTAGGGACAATGTACAACCTTATCAGTCCGAAGTGGTGATGGCTCACCATGTGCTGCGCAGCACCCCGAGTACACCGCTGTCTTCACTCTTGAGGTCTTCCGTTCGACTCCCGTCGCGCACCTCCTCTTCGCCTGTCAGCCCGCCGCAGCAGTCCTCTTGATTCGCCCAACACTGCTCCGAAGGTAGCCGCCTGCCACCTCACAGTAGACTCTGACGTCACCAAGATGTCTTCACCAGTCTATCTCCACTACCATAGCACCTTCCTCTAGCACGACCAATAGCGAACTCTCCCTAATTTGTCGATTCTGCACTTTTATACTAGGCCAGACAGTCGGGTCTTCCCCGCATTTCAGGGGTCTAAAATACACATTACATCATGTTTCTGACATGATTTTAGCCACGTAGGCCGCCCTCGAAGGATTAAAGCGCAGTTGGGACAGGTATCTATGACGTAGTTTCGGCGGGATTCCCACCACGAGACACCCGGGTTTTGAGTCATAGGCCAGCCCTCAAGGTGTTTCGACACGGGCCCCATCCAGCCCGCCCTTGGAAACACAGCATGCAACAATATTTTGATGTCGAAATAAGTCAAAATGAAGCAAATTTTTTTTTTACAATTTGGCACAATGTTAAAAAAAAAAAAAACGATCCGGCAAAAATGTGTATTGTATGACTGTACACACACTCAAATTTTTCAAAGCACTTGGTTCAAAAATACTTGAGTTATTTGCAGTTGTTTAAATGAAAGATCAATTCCTTAAACCCGTTTCGTGCAAATTTTGACTTTGGCATGGAATTACACAAAAACTGTGAAAATTACAAAATTTTCACTACCGTTATAAATTGTCACAATGTATGTTTACAAATACAAACAAAATGTCGTACAAATATAAAAATAAACTTTCGCAATGAACCACTCACTTAACAACTGATTTGAACGCCTCTTGCGAGACGTAAGATGAAGTAAACAAATGATAGTGTATACTGCAGTCCTCGTGTAACACACAGGCGTGAGTTATATGTTCGCAAACGGGCCAACATTTGTTAAACAAGGCCTCGGGAGACAGGCAAATTGCAGGCACGTCGAGGAAACGCAGATGTATCTGTGACGGTAGGTCTGGCATGGGGCCGGTTATATTAGCTCGCTGTCATGTTTGCTGCTAGTTGGCCTGACGTTACGATCAAGAACAAGTCCGTTTATCAAACACTCTTGCAGCTGATATAATTTATTTATTTATCTATACACGATCAAAGTTCAGCACAACGCAACGGCCGGTTTACAATTCACGTGTGCAAACAGAAACACTAACGAAATTCATACTTACAGAGGGGAAAAAAAAACATTATTATTATTATTGGAAGGACTTAGTTAAATATTTGTTTACATACATAACAGATTAAATATTAGAACACAAAGTGATAAATGCATAGAAAAAAATTACTCGCAATCACATCAGCCACTGTAATAGTTATTTTCTTGGTTACATTTTGTAAGTTGTATATGTTGTCTGTTAGTGAAGTGATTCTGCGCGAAAGGTGGCATCGAAAATTGATACATCTTCTATTTTTGTATATATATAGGCTGTTCACTTTAATCTGAGCACTAACCAACATTTAAAATAAAAAAAAAAAAAATTATTGGGGCCAAAGGTGATAGGTTTTCTGTGTGGTTAAACGTTTACACTGGTTTTTAGTTACATGATAGTTTTCACATTGAAAATAGTAAAGATGAATACAAAATAGCTGAAAGTAAAATTTAAACAGTGCCCACTTTGTCATGAACATACCATAGCTATAGGCCATTCGGGATAAAGTAAGAACTAAAAATTTAACCTATGAAAAATATTGTTACAAGTTTGAGACATAAACTTCATATGTGGGCAATTCCTATGAGTTCTTTTGGGATAGAGGTCTTATAATTATAAATAAAAGAGTAAAATTAAGTACTGGATTTAATAGCTCCCAAAGCTACGAAATACACAAAACAGTAATCAACTATAACTCTCACAACACATATAGTTATGCACACAATTACCACTGTGTCACAGACACGTTAATTAACTTTCACAATTAAAGCACAAAAAATGTCTACCATGAATTAACTAAACAGTACAATTCACGATAAAATTCAGTCATATATACAATCAACATCTATTTCAAGTAGTGACAGTGTACAACCTTAATAGTCCTCCGTGGTGATGAATCGTCGTGTGCTGCGCAGCACCCCGAGTGCACCGCTGTCTTCACTCTTGAGGTCTTCGGTTCGACTCCCGTCGCGTACCTCCTTCGCCCGTCAGCCCGCCGCAGCAGTCCTCTTGGTTCGTCCACACTACTCCGTAGGTAGCCGCCTGCCGCCTCACAGTAGACTCTGACGTCACCAAGATGTCTTCACCAGTCTATCTCCACAACCATAGCACCTTCCTCTAGCACGACCAATAGCGAACTCTCCCTAATTTGTCGATTCAGCCCTTATATACCAGGCAAAACAGCAGGGGAATTACCGCATTACAGGGGTCTAAAATTAGATATTTCATCATGTTTCGGATGTGGTTTGAGTCACGTACGCCGCTTCGCAGGGCAAAAACGCAGTTGGGACAGGTATC
>PNEQ01041426.1:0-16434 GCA_003012365.1 Medauroidea extradentata
TTCACATTAAACAAATGTCAGTTGCATAGTTATTTTCATTATAGAAAGTTTCTCTCCTTTTTTATCCAATGATTTCCTAATAATTATAACTACTTCACACACTCACCATTCAGCATTTAGAGTTCATATACAAACTTTTATCTTTTCAGCCATAACAGATTTCAGAAAGCAGGAGAGACTTGCTAGTACTGTACATCCCTAATTTAAATAACGCTGTTAAAGAAGAAATCCAATTTTTACCAAATTCAAAACTATGCAGTTTTACATCCTTTATTTGTGTGTGCTGTAGGCTATATTAATTTAAGCAATATAGGATTACATTTTTAGTAATTTACAGCTGTACACTACACAAAATTGCTAGAAAATGTGCCCATTAAGGTGGCCGCCTACGCTTCAAATGCGTTACAGTGTATTCGTAAACAGGTTTTTTCTACAAAACTATTCCACACGTGCCCATTGTGCCAACGTACGAAAATAAAACAAACTTACTCAGATTGCGACCTGCACTGAACTTAGTTGCAGACTTACCACCAATAAAATTATATGGTCACCGCTTAATGCCTCATAGTAAAAACCATTCTGAGGGAACCTTGCACGCTAGTTCAGCGCTTAGCTCATTGAGAAAATGTGGCATTTGATGCGTGCTTCAAGGTCGACCTTACTGCTACATCACTTTTGAGCCTCTCACGCCTGGGTAGACGGCGCCCTTAAGCAAGACAACAAAAATAATGTCAGCTATTCAAGGTTTGTTCTCTAACCTTCAGGAAATTAATTTATAACTAAAAACAATACATTATACAAAACATGAAAATTTAATTTAAAAAAAAAATATGTTCCATACAAAATATTTTATACAGTATTTTGTACATTGTCAAGTAAGTCAGCAAATTATTGTTTCACAGTTGATATTCTTTGCTCAAGCAAGATTTGAAAATGAATTTCTTAAAAATATTGTAATAATTGTATTTGCAAGTGACTCATAATAGTTTTTCCTTCTCTTTGTATACATTTATATTAATTTCTTTCAATCCTGCAGCCGATTTTTTAGAGTCCACAATAAATACTGTATTATTGGTTATGATGCAGCACTTTTCACTTCACAGCACTACAATAAAAATGTATAAATGAAAATAAGAATGAATGACAAAATATTTCCACATAATGAACTGATGGTCACTGAGAGCATATTTATTCTATGCCACACGTTTCAAAAAATAGAAATATAAGAAATAATTTTATAAATCTAAAAGAAAAAATTACAAAAACAAAAATGACTAAAATATTGTAAGTACGACTATCCTAAAATTAAGAGAGCAACTGTTCAGTTTTCAGCGAAGTAGCAGTAAAAACAAGCATGCTCACACAGCTCACTCATTAGCAGATGTCAAAGGCTTGCCTGGTGACCAGTAAGACACACTTCTCACCAGGTTCAGTCTGCAATGATTGGGCATGCAATATGTTACAAGTCAGACGAGACTACTGTGACGACTTTAAACTTGCAGGTGAAAAATATCAGCTGTAGGTAGAGTTGACAGAAGTTCCTTTGACCAAGCCCTTATTTCCAGTAGAAGGGAATGAGTCAGTTGTCAGCAGTTCTAGTGTTTTTGTGAGTGGAGTGTCTGAAATGCAAGACTTGTATAATTTATTTCTACATTCTAAATTTGAGGATTTACACTGCCTTACTTTTGCATATCTTAGTCAAACCTTTTATGTAACACCCAAAGTTTTAAATACGTTATCTCATAAATTAATTGAAAGTGTAAAAAATTAAAAAAATAAAAATAAATAAATAAATAAAAAAAAAAAAACAGGCACTAACCAGGAAGTAAATTTATTCTCTTTCCAGATAAAGTTATATGCGCTCGGTGGATTTCGAAGCTATGCACATTGAAGTCAGAAGAAATCCTCGTAAAGAAGTACAGGAATGCATTTTTCCGGTACATGCTGCGGGTGATCCAAGAAGAAGTACGGCTTTTAGCTGAATGTGCAGAGGTTGACACAACTTTATTTCCTTTTAATTTTCTAGTATAACAATGCGTAATGCTTCCCTGAGTACATTGAAACTTTGGATAATGGTTGAAAAATAGCTAGGTAAAGTATCCCCTGCTAACAAGTTAACCAACAATATGGGCGATACAAATTCATAACTGCCCTAATCATTGGTGTTAAAATGTCCTCCACTTTAATTTCTGCTGTGGACCTAGCATGCTATAATTGTATCTTCATGTTTGTTTTGAACAAAAACGGTGAGTTCTATGCTATTGCAACAAGGGGTACACTCTTGCTACGTACTTAAATTACGGTATACTATTCACCGAGCCAAAACAAAATACTGTATTCCAATCTCAAGACAGTGTAAAATTTGTACAATAAAGATTGAGGCCACACCTGTTAGTCACGTCCATGGAATATATTAACAAACATGCTGTATGTTTTATAAAACAAAGTATTAACTTGCTTGTTACCTTTCTCCGGTGTCTATGAAAAATGAGTTTCAAAATACCGTAAACTTGGAATACTTTGCACCAGAACGTGTAACTTTGTACTACCAAAAAAAAATATTTTGTATGCTGACAGTTGAAAGACAAGTGATTGTATTCTATGGTATTAAATTATAATTTTATAAATACAGTCATGATGTACCTTTATTTCACCAAACGACCTAGAAACAAATATTTTTGGTGGTACAAAGTTACCCATGCTGGTGCAAAGTAAACCCACTTTACGGTATGATTTTCAAGGGTTTACTCCTCCCTTTGTAATGCATTTGAGGCACAAAGTGTTGTTTGTCTTTTACTTACTTTTTTATAAGGTACCTCCTCCTGCTGTTTTGTCTGTGATTTTTAGAAACTATGTGTGCATCACACTACGTACAGTATTTAGCACCATTAGGTACCAGTATTACATATAAATGAAATCAGCGTAATATGTATGTAGAATAAGTAATAACTATCAAAACATATTTAGATCACAAAATTTTGGACATTTGATTTTTTATGTCTAAGTTTTGAAATCCAAATTAAGAATATATACTGATAATTTTATTAGCAATAAAACGTAAACATACCATATATGCAGTGGCATACCAAGAGTTTTTGGTACCTGGGGTGGGTTTTGCCGACACCCTCCCCTTTATTTTGTGCATCTTGTCCGCCCTTGTATAAAAAAATGTGCCAATATTTTCACAATTCTAACAGTTAAGGATTGATTATACTTACACGTCCATAACGAAATGCATATTTTTGTGAAAGTAACTTACTTTTATGTTTGTTTTCCTCATGTATATGATTCAGTAACCAGCGTATTGTTTTGTAAGAAATATATCAAATGCAATGCTACGTAACTAAAATATGTCATGTTATTTTTACATCAGAGAAAGTTGTGCTATACACAACAGAAAATAATATTTACGACTAATTAATTGCAAAGTGAGCTTGGGAAGAGGGTTGCAGTGGCAGAGGGGTCAGACCTCTCGCTTCACCCAGGCAATTTGGGTTCGATCCCCAGTGGGTTCAGTCCTGATTTTTCACATGTAGGGAAGTGTGACCGACGTTGCCGTTGGGATTTGTCTGCAAACTCCCGTTTCCCCAACTCCTGTCATTCCGTTTCAACCACTCTAGGTTCGCCTCACCTCATCCATTCCTCGGGCCGGAAATTAGCATTAAAACCCCGATCTTACGAATACTGTACTGGATTTTAAGGGACAATTTTACAAGACATATATATTAGGGAAACCAGCGATTTCCCAGTCAGAGATTTTATGAGAGTGATTTTAAAAGACAGTTAATTTACAAAGAGGCAATTGTACGAGGTCATTCTCAGGCACTGCGAGTCCTTGTAAAACTGGGTTTCTAATATACCAGCTAGATTAAACGTGTGCTCTATGATATTTTTTTAAAATCAATAATTTCAATTCCAAACTAGGGATTCTATTATATTTTGATTCCAGTGGAATGAACGTAATTGAACAATTCTGGAATGGGAATAGACCCATTGGCCATTACAAATTATTTTAATACAGAATGATTATAAAAGCAAAGTGGTGTTGAAAAATTGTTCATACTGAATTATACAGCTGAATGAAAACAGAAATTTACTAATAATTTACATGGTGATACTAAGTAAAAATATCAAAATTTCTACAAAGAACAACCCCCTCTAGCCACATCTCGTGGAGTTATACAACAACTGTAAATAACACTGCTGTTTATTCCAGGATGGCAAAGACTCTGACGAGGATGGTCTGCATTACAAGGCAGTGTGCCACTGGTCACCTGACAAGCGTACCTACACAGCAGTGAAGCCCCTTGGATGCCAGGGAGCCCTCATCTACATGGCGGTGACAAAGGATCCATCCCTTGGCTGGGACGTGCCCCACAAGCACCGAGCAAGCTCCCGCACATTTGCAATAAAACCTCTGAGTTGAAATGTTGCATCTGCCAACAGTTTCAGTACCAGTATTTTACTCCCACAAAGAACTTTACTAAACAAATCATGATTTTGAGCAGATTAACATCCTTATTTATCATTAAATATGTTAACACAGTTGAATAAAATGTCTTATGTTTTAAAATTTGTCATATATTTAATTTAAGATTTCTTTCATATGTACAATACTACTGTCACTTCATTGTATGGTCAGTTATTCTGGTAGATATAAAAGTGCTAGTGAGCACTGTTACCTGATGGTAAATAATACTTACAAATTGCCAGTCTAGCCATCCTGAGTTCAGTTTTCCATGGTTTCCTGAAATCACCCCAAGCAAATACTTGGATAGCTCCTTACTTTAGGCCATGGTCATTTCTTTCCTGTGAGAGCAGATAGTTTCATCTCTAAATCACCTCACTGACACAATGTAAGTCCTTTCTACAAACCTGGACAAGAAAGTAGTATGCCTTACTCCAAGAAAATTTCAAGATGTTCTGTCTTCTATTCTGCTGGCTATGATGCCTCCAGAAAAGAGATGAACGTGTGTTATAGTGTTCAGGATATAGGTATAATCAGGGCAAAGTGTCAAGTAAGACACATTACAGCCTAACAGCTAGCTATGGGGTCAGTTGAAACAGTCACACATTGCTCTCTACTTTGCAGTTGCTTTTCTCAATAGCAGAATCTCAAACACTATGAACACCAAGAGATGAGATGTTAATATCTGCCATGGTACTGAACTTAAAGCAGTGCACCAGTTTTCAAAAACTACATTAACACTGTACATATGCCACAACTTTCTAAAGTCCTTAAGTGTACTCAATTTGGCCTAAACAAACAGACAGGTGAAATTTCAATGGCCATTAGTATCACCAGTCCTGAACGTTTGGTTAAATCCAATGTAGATCTTCCTTTAACTTTCTCTTGTAATGGCCGGCATTTTTGTTTTCTGGCATCTGCTTCATGTCGTTTCGTAGCACAAAATACGCTGATTGTATCAGGTTTCGGAGGACAAAAGTTTTGTTGAATATTATGATAAACTAAATTCTTCCATTTCATGTTCATCACTGTATTTACTTGCTATTATAACTGACTTAAAACTTTGTACAAAGTATTGAAAACATACGCACGTACTGCTAACAACAAGACATTGCTAATAATTATCAATTGTACCAACAAAAATGTTTTCTCGCTGCTGCGCTGCATTCAAAGTGTAGCGGGACGCACAAAAGTTTTAGTTTCACATCACTGCATGATGCTGCTACTTGGTGGCAGCACTACAAACTAAGTCCTCAACATTCCTTTTTTCTTCTAAGGTCAGCATTTCTCCCACTCAAAGCTACTAACATGACTGCCTTGCCCTAACAAGTTCAGGACGGTCCTAAAAGCCTTAGTAAATAAATTAATAAAACAAGTACTGACAATTAAAAGTAGATAACTGTAATAAACAACACCTTTTAACATGTTAGCAAACAAAGAATACACAGAAAGTAGAGGAGTGTTTTATTTTTCACAAAAAATACATTTTTTAAGACATAAAAGTTTTAACGTTTTGACACTGGGCAAACATTAATATTACGGAGACTTGCAATCTGCCAGTGCCGCAGCCACAGCACTTCCAGCACACCATAGTTGGAATCCCATCCAGACCTGACAAAGCATGGAGCATTCACAAGACCCAGACCTTACAATGGACTGGAACAGCATCCTTGTAAAACCCACACTTGGTAAGACATCAGGGCAGTAACCATGTGTGATCCAGACTGCATTGGTGAGTTACCTCCAGAGTAAGGCGAGCAGAAGCGGCATTTGTACAGGGCACGACCGATGTTAAGAACCTGAACTAATAGGTCCAAAGGTTAACCAGCACATCTAAAGACTGCAGGACAAGTGCCGCTGCTTATGTGCCCTCTGGCTACAGGAAGAAAGGACAAAAAATAATGGCTGGGCAGGTTCTGGAATGGTATGCCACCACTATCCTCTCCACCCAGTGAGTGAGCCGCGGTAGAGGCCCAAGTAAAGTCACTTACATCTAAGCCAAGGTCAGCAACACAAAGCCTGTGCCTTGCTGTCTCCCCAGTGTTTAACACCAGAAGCATGCTGCCATACACATGTTTTAAGCATGGCAGTGCTGGCAATTAAACATCAAGAGCATCTAGCATACAAAATGTCTACCCAACCCATCCAACAAAATTCAGTGACTTTTTTGGTGACCTATGGGAACATAAAGATCTTATAACCTATCCCTATGTATTTATGCCTTACAATCACCTATAACGTCATAACAGTTGCAAAATTTAACTATTTACAATAACTTTATCTTCTCTTAGTTTTTTTAGCTTTCTCTCAATTTTGAGCAGTTCTTCCTTTTTTTCTTCCAGCAGTTTCTCTTTTTTTTAATTCTAACATCTTGATATTGTATGCTGCTCTCTTCAACAATAAAAAAAGTTATTTTATTGTTTAATGGCCAGCAGATGACCGCCCCTCCCCCCCCTCTCCAACACGCATTATACTTTCTGAGCGTTGGAAACAACTTTCAATGCCTTTCTCGGAAACTGTCAATATCTTCACCCCTTTAGCGAAAAAAAGCCCAGCAGACATCCAACTTGTAACCCTCCCTTTCTCCTAGCCATTATCAGCTCACTTTCAGGCATATACTAACTCCAGTAAAGATAATCTATATTACCATTTGTGCACAACAGGATTTTTGGTACCCCGCCTCAACCCACACCCAACAACTGAAAATTACAAATAACCACATGTCTTGTATGTTATCTTTTCCAGTTTGGGCAGTTTTTAGTTTGTTAAATTTTTATGGTTAAGTGAGTAACTTCTTGTGTTACGATCTCGTACAGGCTGTAGGATTTCTGGCGCAGATGCTGTGGTCAGATCATCGGTTTCATGGAATTTATCAGTGATGCAGGTGATTAACGCATGTTTACCGTCGTGGTGGAGTGTGTGTGTGTGCGACTGTGTTACTGGAAAGCAAAGTAAAGGCAGGAAAAAAAAAAGATGCGTTAAGTCTAGTTTACACCAACTACATATAACATTGCTAATAACTTGTGTTTTCAACAAAGTTACTAACAATGTAAAAATGCTTGAAAATTGTTGACAACTTTCTGTTACTAACTTTGTTAATATTTGTACAAAATGTTAATAACATTATTGTTACCAACGTTTTGTTGAAAACATTTGCTAGCAACAAAAGTTATGAACTTTAGAAACATGTAAGTAACTTTATCATTAACACTGTCGATAACCTTATTTTCTCGACCTATTCCAGGGCAGTCTAGAACAAAGGGTGTTAGTAACAAATGTTACTATAGAGCGTCTCACGCTTAGATTGCAGTACAGGGTTATATGGACGTTCACTCTCTCTTTGTAACACACAGTAACTGCTGTTAGCACTGTCCTTGTTTCGGCACGCGCTGTTGCCAAAAATCATCAAATTTTCACATTGTAACTCTGATCTTAAAATTTTTGTATATTGTATATCATTGAAACGCGCATCGGGTGATATAGTTGGTTCATCACTTACACCATTTTAAGGGGTTGAAAAAATTAAAAAAAACATATATTTTCAACTTGTTACTGTTTTCATGCATCCTTAAATATATCACATAACTTACGAATCAAAAGCTAAATCAATTCCAGATTTTTATGGTGTGTAATTTCATGTATCTGGACACCAACAAAGAAATTTGAAAGCTAAATTATTTTTCGATAGTTGTACAAAAATTTTTTCTAACCAAATTTGTGCTTTTCAACTATGTAACTGAAACATCAAAAAGTTGGTCAGTGAGAAACTTTTTTGCTATTCAAGTTAGATGGGAGATGAAAGCGAGGAAAATGTTCGTAATGAGCTAAATCAATTTTTAAAAGCAACCCCACCTCAATAGCTTTAGCCATTCTCTTGTATATAGCAGTGAAATGTGTGGCATATTATTGTCATGAGCTTGCCGCGCGCTCTCCTTACAAACTCGAGTGTCGCTGGAAGTGTCGGCTGAAGAGAATAACGTCCCGTTATCTTTGCTGACTATGGATTTATGTCTGGAATGGTTAATAAATAAGATACAGGCTACCTTTAGTCCGCAGTTTTCTTCGTCCCGTGTCTTAAACTGGTTCAGTAGTGAAACTACAGTATAGTGTCTCGCGTCCGAGCTATCCGTTGTGTATGGTGACTCATTTCGAAACAAAATGTCATGTGTGTAATTTTTTGTTTTTTGTTAAATTTATTTGTATGAAAGGCTAAACAATAAAAAGTCGTAATATAGGCAGGCTATGATAAGGGGAGCAAAATATTGTATTGATATTATTACAGTATTTTTCACATACTATTAACGAATTAAGGAAGCATTAGAACAAACATGATGTACCAAACAACCAATTTATGCTAATAGGAAGAAACAATAACAACACAGTACACCAAACTAACATGAAAAATTGAAATTATAAAGGAAAGAAAATTAATAAATAATTCCCGTAAACAAATTTAAGGCAATGATCCTTCATTTCTACTACTTGTTTGGGAACTATTTTTAAATTCCTAAATTAGAGCATATATAAAAATAAAGCTCACAGTTTGCCTATAAGGTTTTACTACGTCGCCTAATTTGTTCCCTTGACTTAAAAATTTACCTGGTTTCGGTAAGTAATTTGACTGTCAAAAATTCTTAATTACCTTTAACTTTATGTTTTAAGTACTGAAAAAACTACATAATATATAGTAAACAATACTTGAAAACATATTGTTTTATACATGTTCTCGTTTAGGCTTAAGATATAATTATCAAAGAAGTAGTGGAAATTAGTGATACGCTTAAGTTGACATTACAGCAGAACATTAATGAATTCTCTTTTGTTTGATAACTGAGCGTGGTGCAGTAGTGATAAAAACACTTTCCTCGCAGTCGGGGCAGGGGGGGGGGTTCGATTACCGACTCCGGTCATCCTGATTTCAGTTTTCCATGGTTTTCCGAAATCACTCTAAGCGAATGCTGGTTTGATTCGTTAACGAAGACCATGGCCAACTCCTTCCCCCTTTCCTCCCGTGTATCTCTACCAAGGCCTTGTGCTGTTCGAAGGCACGCAAAAACGTCAAAATAAATAAGATCCCCCTCTCCTACTTTAAATGTATTCTTAGCAGACAATAAAAGCGACAAAAAAATAAAAAAAAGACATACGTATTTTTCAGTTCACATACGACATTGGTTTTGCATGATTAATTTAATAATCAACTACTCCACCCACATTTTTGTCTTTATAGACAGATGCTACTAAAATGGAAGACATCTTCTGTTTTCCCAGCAGTAGGAACAATGATAAAAATATATGTGATAATAATTACTTCTTAACTAAATGACCGTTACAATTCATGTCATGAATTAAAATCAGTGGAATATATTAATTGTTTCTTATTTTAATAGAGTAATAGAAAATGTCATTAATTACATATTTTGAAGCGTAATGCTATATAAATTGTAATATAAATTAAAATAATAAAGAATATATTATTTCAAAGCTCAAAATTCTGAAGCAGTGCACCTCCCAAACTTAGTAACATGGCTGCTATCTGGCAACTATGCGCTCCATAAGATCTGTACTGCAATCTAAGGTTGGGACGCTCTATAGCAATGTTATAAGCAACGTTGTAGGCATTTTTGCCATCAACACTGCTATTAACATCCATTCATCATTCTTACAACTTCGCTATAACATAGTGTACCACAGCTTAGAATTTGTTGATTACATTTTTGTAACTAACATTTTGTAAATAAACTTTGTTACTGTTAGTTTTTCGGTGTAAACTGGTCTTTATCAGCACTACATATCAGCAGGGCAAGGGTCTGGAAAGCAAACACGACTAGGCAACTGGTGAAAATGGTATGAACTACTATGACCGGCGTCGGCAGATAAGTTGGTGTGCGAGTCAGCATTATCTGTGTCGCCTCCTTATCTCCTTTACTTTCCTCGGCCCTGCTGGTCTCCACACCAACGTGCTGGTAAGTGCCAAATTATCTGCCGGGCATTCTGTAGTATGTGACCTTGCATTGGGCACGCAACAACTACGCGACTCTGAAAACAATTAGTCCACGCTGAAGCAAGCTAACATAGACGAGATATTTGACATTAAAAAACTTGTGTTACAGTTACATAAATTACACACAGTACATATAGTGGCTGTATTCATATGTCGCATAAATAAAATATAAAATTAAAACACTTGTTACAGTAAGGTACATTACATACAACACTTACAGTGACTCACTGTAGGCTACACATGTCCCGCAAATAAAAAATAAAACATCATG
Source organism: Medauroidea extradentata (assembly GCA_003012365.1). NCBI lineage: Eukaryota > Metazoa > Arthropoda > Insecta > Phasmatodea > Phasmatidae > Medauroidea > Medauroidea extradentata. The sequence goes on from PNEQ01041426.1 coordinate 10,741, forward strand.
TCTTAACACTTAGATAAACTGAACTTGAATTTATGAAGCCACCCTAATGAAAAGTCACAATCGTATGTTGGATTCAGTTCGGCATGGAACATCTTTGCCTGTTCCATCAGCATCGGTCCCGAAATGCTAACTCCTTCACTTCGCCACACACGGAACCACAGAAAAATAACTGTATCAAGGTCGCCACATTTACTACCCTGCAGTGTTTCTCTGTTTTCAATTTATTTCTTAGTATCGCTGTCCGAATAAAACTTACACAATTCATCTTCTGTTTCTTTATATTGTAAATCATTGAAATGCAGACATCATATATTTTTAACAGAAGTGCCAGCATCCAGTTTCTTGAGAATCTCGACCTTTTCTTTAATGGTGAGAACTTTTTTCTTTTGTTTACTTCTCTTGTCACCATCACTTGGAAGTTTACGTTTTGAAGACATCACGTGTCGACAGATACGTACAGATTAGCGATCGCACATCACAAGCAGTCACACAACACCACTCCCCCACCCATACCACCTGTGTTATCGGCATGCGCACAGCATCTAGACGGGGCATAAACTGCGCAAACAAGAAGAATTTAATGCCGCCGAATTATTTTTACACACGCAAGACTAGCATTGAACAGACACTACACACGCACGCGCAGCGCACCTAGATGGGGACAAACTGCGCCAATAATGGGAATTTACGGTAATGCCTCGGTAATAATAAATATAAATTTTTTTTACCGCACCTTAGAAAAAATCCGGATAGTAGAATTCCGGATACGGGGTGCTCTACTGTACTTGTGTTCAAGCATACTTTATTCTACAAATGTTAAGTACTTCTTGAAATGATGTTTCATTTCTACTTCAATACCAACAAAATTATGATAGCTTCATTATAATTAATTCTAGCCGGTTGAGTACACATACAAAACTTTTAGCAACAAAAATCATAAAACCAATTTTTTCATGTTTTTTGCAAAATTTGCAGTTGTTCACAAGGTTCCTTCCAATAATAAATAATAAAGTAGAGTAGAAAAATTAAATGCAGTGAGTTTTCTTCAAACGATTCATTGGACGAGGCATTGCTCATTTGAGTCTTACAATTCATTACCGGTACTTCTTCATTCCTCAAAAATAAAATCTAAAATAACTATAAAAAATAATTTTATATAAAAAAAAGCATACAGAAATACAGTTAAGTACTCAATTCATGACATACCAGTTTACGTTATTTTGGATAAACGTCAGTAATATTTTAGTACCCATTTTTCCATTTAAATAGTTGCTGATTCAAACTAATAAATTTTTGCATGATCTCGTTAATCCATTCATGTGCGTCAGAGTTGACATTCTTATTTTTCAACAAAAGGGTTTGGCTGTAGGCTGGGCGCTGCTGGTCTGACTCAAAGTTAATTCAGCTTCTGTTGCTGTTTTCAAAAACTCAACCCCCAACGTAAATTGAGGACTTGCTGTGCATAGTTGTTGTAGTTTTATGAGGAGGTGGTTTCCTTTTTATTACTGGCATAATTTAAGACAGCATGTAAACTAAAGATTAACCATTTTATTTTAGTATCATATCCTCTTACAAATCTCTAAGAGCTTCCAAAAATAACAAACTATACAGTTAATAATATTAATGTTTTTAATTACTTTAGTGATGGTCCAATGAAATTTATCCAGTATTACAGACATCCAGTACATACCACTAAAGCTGTACCTTACTGATGAATTACTCTGATTTTATACCATAAGCAATGTAAAAGTGTTTAGTTATTACATAAACTGAATTAACACAAGAATTTCTTAGCACAGTAAAAATCAACAATAACTTGGGGTGTTTGAAGTTTGTTAAAGATTTTGTGGGTACACAAAAACCACTTTTTTAAATTACAACCAAATTAACTTGTTATTGAAGTGTATTGAGTTTCAAAATATCACACATACATGCATGTGCACACATGAACATGCGCACACACACACATGCACACTCACACACATACACACACATACGCACACACACTCACACACATACACACACATACGCACACACACTCACACACATATGCACACACACACACACACACATATTCATTCTCTCTCTTTTATTGATTCACATGCATACAGCATACAAATTTCAATCTATATAACATAAAGAGTATGAAGGTGACACTAGCACAAACAATATGAGTGTGTTTATACTGATTTTATGTAATGTACATTATTTGACATTGACAAATCAATGTGTCACAAATCCCCCATTTGTGTTTGTACATGAAATAACTCTGCTAATTCAGGCATGTGGTCTGTTCTACAGGAAATGTACACATAAATTTTGTGTATTTTTATTTATAATTGGTATATATAAAACTATACAGCTAGTAATGCAACATAATACAGTAACCAGTCATGTTTGTTCCTTGGTTTGATTTCAAACAAAATAATATTTCATGTGCTACGTTGTGAACCAGACAAGACTGTTGTGTAGCCTGGTGGACCGACCAACAATGTCAATAGATAAGGTGGCAACGTGGAACATGCATGGGAGGCTTCTTTGTGCTATGCATATAGCTATGAGGAAGCTAGAATTACAGAGATCAGCCAAAGGATTGATTGAGCTGAGGCCCAACTATTTCCACCAGTGGACTATTTACATGCAGGACAGTGCAGGACCATCACTTACTGCTTGCTCACTGGGAGATCCGAGCACAATTAGCTATGGCCTGTGCTATAAAGTTTATATGTAATCAAAATCCAAAACTGGAATGCTATAATGGCAAAGATTTTGAATATGGTGACATGTTGTGAGACGTGGCAAGAGAAATAGGAAATATAAATAAACTTGGTTTATGAGTAAAATCACTATTAGTACAAGCTAGGAGTTAAGAGGATTCTCTTGGGAGTATACTCTTCAGACTCACTACACAACTGGGCACCACCAGAGAAGAAAAAAAATTTTCCTGCATGGCAAAAAATACATCACCTGCCTGCCGGTCTTTTTAGACACGGAGACTTGGTACACACAAACAGTACATATTTGTACTCCTTGGACTGATACAGTAACCCAAAAAATTATGTTATGGAGTTCTTTCTACAATCACATTTTAAAATCAGACATTATTAACAGTATTCCTGTATCTACATGAGAAAAATAAAAGCCAGTGTATAGCAACCTATTGTAATATTCCAAACTACTTTACATACTTTTAATTATAAAATATTAATATACAGTAGAACACTGATTTAATGAAATGCCATGGGACCTAAAAATGTTAACTCTAAATCAACGTTTCGTTAAATCCAACTTCACCCCCCCCCCTAAAAAAAAGTTAAATTCTTGGGCATGTTTGGTCGGAATTAAAGGGAATTGTATATTGGCTCAAAACAATAACAAAACACATTTACCGTCAACAGGTAAGCCACAGCCATGAAAAGAAAAAATTCGGCAAAAAAACTTTAAAAACTTTCAGTGCAATGCTTGGCGAACGTGCGCATGGTGAGTTAGGCCGCCCTTGCGCGCCATCAACAAGTGAGAAGTGATGACTAACACCGCCAGTACCGTCAATTTTTCTCTCTCTCCCGCCTGCTCCCACCAGCAAAATTAAGGAAATTCCAAAGAAAATTAATAACGTAAATTTTTTAAAATCAAAACTGAACTAAAAGTTTGCAAGACAACGGTAAAATAATAATAAAATACGTGTGGCTGCGGCGGCTGTTTGTAGCTTGTATACAGCTGCGCTCATGAAACAAACTCCTTGGTCTGATCTCTAAAAATACTTTGCACTCGAGCATTTTTTGCATTGGAGAAAAATTATTTACGTTTATGGTGATAATTTCATTGTAAAAAGTCTGCATAAATAATATAAAGTAATTTTATTTATAAACTCGTTTGTTTTATCATGGGATGCTAGTATAAATAATCACACTGCACACCACTGCACTCCATTGGTAACAGAATTAATCAACAGAGCACACTGCAATGCAGTGCATTCTAACAGAGAAGCGAAGCACTATCTGTGAATGGGTTTTTGTGCTGTCCACCGCAGCGCTGTGGAGACTGGGCACCTAGATGCTCATTCACTCGCCAGCCACCAGGATGAGGATCTAGGCGCGTGCTTGTTTTGCAACACAGCGGTGCTCGCTCGGCCACGGCCGCGCACACGTATCTAAAAATCACTTCCGCGACCAAAGTTTTCAACAATTTTTTTGTTTTATGACGGATTGTTTAAGCTTTTCTAGGGAGAAATACGTATAAACTGCGGTTGGTTTTACAGGACTTAATTTACAATTAATATTCCATTTTATCAAAGTCACTTAGTTATTTAATGCATTTTTTGTTATTTCTTGAAGGTTCCTAAAAAATCCTTTCATTAAATTGCTGTTTTCGTTATTCCTGAGTTCGTTAAATTGGGGCTCTACTATATAAATAGAGTGTGTGTATATATACACTGTGTGTATGTGTGTGTGTGTGTGTGCATACACGTGCATGTGTATACATGCACATAGATATAAAAAAAAAACCTAACCAATGTGAATCTATTAACACTATCCCTTGAGCATCAAGACACAGAATGGAGTTACCCACGTTATTTTTATGACTCTGCATAACAAACCACTTTCAGAAAAATTAAAACATTTCTCTAGAGCACACAAGTCAGTGTGTCACTGTTCTAGGAGTATCCTGTATTACACTTTGACTTATCATGCAAAGTCTATCTTGCAAACCACTTACAACATACTTTTAGTTTCCCTACTTTCACCACTGCTACAACACAGTATTCCTCTGGAAAAAAGCCTATTCATTTTTATCATAAACCATTTTTAAGCTTTTATTTCTCTACATGAGAGAGTAACATCATTCAACATGGTACAATGTTCACTGCTGTTTTATTTTAACAATAAAAATAAAAATTATTATTCAAACCAAAAATTATTGTCATCTGCACTGGAGTATCAGAAATTAAAATTAGGGTCACAGAACAGTGAACGTGCATATAAGTAGTCAGCGATGAGAGAGTGTTATTGTTTAGTAACTGTCCATTAGCAAGTTATCTACACCAACAGCTGTTTAAGACTGAAGGTCACAAGGTTAGTCTAGATATTGTCAAATTTCAGTTTGAGTCATTCGAAGGGTAATCTGAATGATGTTGCCAGTAGCTTACATATAAAAACTGAATGAAACTAAATTGTTTACATGCATTTGATGCCATCAAGAAAAAAGAAAAAAAAAATTGACGCGGTTGGACATCACTAATTTTTACAAGTATGTAAAAGTGCCTCATTTAGAAATTTTTTCATTTAGAGGCATAGTTCTAAGACCCTAACCAAAATGTTAAGGGCATTGCCTACCACTGAGCTCTGGTACGAGCATGGATAGGGATAAACAGTTTAAATTATATTATAGGTGGCTCAGTACCTGTTAAACATACATGTACACCACCAATGAATTATTTGTTCTTCTCGGTGTGGCCTGCTGCACAAGCCACGACCCAACATAAGCCTCGATTTCGCCTTAAGACTTACGGGGACTGATAGTAACCTTGAAGATAGCTCTCCGTGCCACGTGTTCGAGTAGGCTAAGAGGCGTGGCTAAGGGCCGGGGGCGCGGTTCATCACAGTGACGTGTCTAGAGGAAGTCGCAGTGGTGGGGGTGCGAGCCATCTGCCTTGTCCCTTCCCCTATCTCATTGTAAGCCAATCTCCCTGAGAGG
>PNEQ01041427.1:0-16433 GCA_003012365.1 Medauroidea extradentata
CCAAATTTGGAAAAACCAAAAACCAAATTTGGAAAAACCAAAAACCAAATTTGGAAAAGTCAAAAAACAAAATGGCGGCATGTGGTCCCAAAAACAAAATGGCGGACGTTGCGTCACGGCCGCCATCTTGTGACGTCAGCACAGCCACACAGCCACAGCCCCCAGCCCCCTGTCCTTGAATCGGCTATATACAGCTACTAATACACTTTATCTTTTGTAGTACATAAGTCAACGCTAAAAGCTTACGGTGTTTTAGTAAGGTAAGTGCATGGTATGATTCAGCGTATTATTCTGTATTTTGTTTTGCGATTCCTGTTGGCATTATTTACGTGGTAGCAGTCTGAAAAAGCTGTTTATTAGCCGTTTTGAGGTGGCCCGAATCCATGTTTCTATACATGATATCTGTAAATAAAAAAATTAAGCATGGTATAAAGTGTGTTTTACTTTCGTAGGTACAGATTTCGAACACACGTTTCGTATTATTAAAAAAAAAACACATTTCTCCTAACTCGCTGCAATAATGTTAATAAGCCAGCCTAAATGGCTCCAAATGCTTATAAGCCATAAATAGTAATTATATGTAATATTAATGATTTTCTCCCTTATATAATTACAGTGTACATAAATAACATTTGAATGCGTGTTACGATAGTAATAAGAAACCCAAAAGCATTTATAAAATAAAGAATGCAACGTCGCTTTAAAAATAATATTGGTAGCTGTGAATGGTATTGTAATCAGTTAACACGGAATTAAATAACGCAGTTATATTACGTATATGTCATGTGACTTCTTTGATTACCAAAGCTACACGGGTACCACGCACGCACCTTCACTAGCTCAGTAGTGTCTATACCGGATTATTTCAATTAAACTTTTGAATTAATAGTTTTTGATGCAAAATCATTTTTTAGAGAATACTTCGCGGAAGTTTACAGATAAATATTAAATTATATGTACTTATATATTTACAATGTCACTTGCGTTTCACATTGTTTGCAAAATTACTATGTTTTTATACATTTGGTATTTTGGCGTACCCTATTTTACGTAGTTATCGAAACTGAATGACATCACAAAACTTTTGCTACTCTGTATAACTGAATTACTAACTAATTATAACGTTAAAAAACTGTGTAGTCTGTACTTTTTCAAAGCGTTACAGTGACGTGACACAGATAACAGTTCTAAAAACCTTACAGGTTACAATAAGTTATCTGGTATAAAAATTAATATTTCACAAATAAGTAGAACTTATGGAAGTTAAAGTTTTGTGAACTGTGACAAAAATAAATTTTCCCTCACTTATTCAGCTGTTTTAAAAAGATAATTATATGAAATGTCAAAAATTGTCCTTATCCCAACACCTTATGCATGACAGGTTTTGTATACGTGTATACTATCCAATCGGATTATAATATTCTGCATTTACATGTAGCTATCTACATTTCATGGCTATGGACGTTGTTGCAGCGAGCCAGGAGAAATATTTTCTAACATACACTACTAAACGTGTGTTCGACGTCTGTACCAACGAAAATAGAACACATTTAATATCATGCTTCTCTATTTTTGTTTATAGATATCATGCATAGAAACATGGATTCCGGGTCACCTCAAAACGACTAAAAAACAGCTTTTGCAGACGGATGCCACGTAAATAATATCAACTGGAATCGCTTACCTCGTACACAGAAGAATACGCTGAATCATGCCATTAACTTTCTGTAAATAAAACTCTGAATAAAAAATAATATAGTTTCAACTGGACATTAACTTTTCAGGAATTATTTAGTAATTTTTGTTATTCCATATACCATACATAAAATAATGTTTAAGTTTGATAAATTTCTGGCACACCATACAATTTTTCGGTTTAACACCAGACTAAAGAAAGAGATTCTGGTGACTAATTTTAAATGTAAATGTTCGATAATTGGTCAGTAGTTACAACTTAACTGCATCCAGGTTTTTAAGAATACTTTAGAGAAACATTTTCAAACACAGTCCTTCGAAACTATAATTTTATCTTTCCTGACAATACTACAAATTTAGAACTGAATAGAAAGAAATTTCTGAATAGAAATTCATCTAGTGTATTAATATTACAACATGACATAATAATGTTATTTATTAAAGTACATCAAACTTAAGTTTAAAACATAGGAGTTATCACGTGGCATTACGAAACGTTCAGAAGCTAGAGATAAAGCTAATAGATGTTGGAAGAACTCAAGGACTGTTATTTGCCACGGCATTTCTCCTAGCTGGCTGCACGGCAGTGAAAACTAGCGGAACATTTATCTCAGGGCTGCTCTGGCTAACCTTATACGTAGCTTCTCCAGACCACGCCTCTAAGACGTCCAACAACTTTTGCTTAGGTGACAGAGACGAATAGAGTCGTCGACATCGGCCCTTCAGGGGCGGTATTTTTCTCACCTCTGTCGCGCGGAAAAAAAATATATTCGTGAGGAAGAGAACTGTCTTCTACAGACGTGCCTGCTGGGTTGTATCATCAGTTCCTGTGTTTCCTCGGTTCGTGGAAGACAGGCGACAATCTTCACTCAGCAATTGTTAAGAAGAACAAATATTGAATGCAAAAGTCAGAAAATTGTGTTTAAGGTCGATTCACAACAAAGTAAACGAAATTTAAAATTAATCTTGAACCTTAAATCCGCGAATTGGATTGCAGAATGTTTTACACGCCCGAATCAGAGAAAGCATGTTTTGTTAGAGTCAGTTTATGACAATATTGCATTACTGATCCCTACAAGTTTCTTTAACTTAAGGTACACATTTTAACAAGTCCAAACTTCGGAAGAAGTTAAATCGGAAGAAATCCAAGTATTATTAGGTTGTTCATAGTTTAAACATTTAAAATATTGGTGCTTATTTTTAACGTCTCTTTTTTATTACACTAGATTATTAAATAATTTCTTCACGTAAGTAATATGATTTTGGTATTTTCATACTACTACAATATTATTTAATTTGCTTCTTTCGTAATAATTTCATGAAATAGATATGCACGCACTATAACACTTATTTTGTCTAGTCTTTAACGGTAATATATTCCTAAAACAACACGTAGCTTTGCAGTAGTTAATGCAGTTAAAATGTGGTGTGCAGTTAAACAAAATTTTTGTACTTTTATTTAACCTGAGACTATTATACGGCAAATGCCATTAAAATTTTACTTCCTTAGCTTTAGAACAACACAATTAACTCATAAACGCAACTTTTTGTAAAACGGTATCCTTGCATTCACATAATGATACCAAGGGACCAATTTTACCGAACGAATATATTTTTTACTTAATATATATTCATCCGTATTTACAGAGTTCTTGATAAAAATCTAAATCTTTGAAAGGAGCATTTAATACAATTTGCTCATGTTTAGAAAGTATTAAACTAATTCAGACATAAATCTGTGTATTGTATATTTATAATACAATACAAAATTTTTAAAGGATTTTTTTTTATTATTTTATAGTTTGTAAAATCGTACAAAAAATTAAGAATTATCATATTATTTCGAAACTATATGACTTATTAAAAGTTCATTTTATGATTTGCCAGTACGGTACCCAAGATATCCACTTCGTAGGATATATTATCGTTAGTCCCTCATAACGAAAAATAACGCTATGTTTATTGTACTCTTAAAAATGCTTTTTGGTTCTGTCACAAAAACAATAAAAACAGATCGTAAACACGGGTCATATTTAGGTATTACATCAATATTACATGTAAACTAGTAGTATACAGTAGACCTGTCATTTCAGAAGTTAACGAAGTCTACTTGAAGAAATGAAGTGTTTTATCTACTCTCTTAAAACAATAAACTGATTCATTCCAAGTATGGGACTTATAAACAAGCTTGTGGCCATCTAAACTCTCATGACGTTAATGTATAAATTGAAGAAAAATTATGGTTCTAGTTTTCTAACGTAACATCTTACATATTTGAAAGAAAAGCTTTGTGTGCGGAAAGAAAAAAATTGGAAGGTAACGCTGCTCAGTAGACCGTGCGCTTGTTGTTAGGTATCAGTAATACAGGCTGAAACATTTCAGAGTTAATAACAGCTTACAAAAATATTTGAATCCTATGAAGTCAATATATTTTATAATAACAGGACGGAGGACCAAAACTCTTTTGTAGAACTGATTAATAGCTAAAAAAATATGTCTGTACAAACGAAACAAAATACACATAGTTTATTGATGCAAAGTACCGCCCTAATATACAAAAAAAATTGTCAATTCTGGAGGTGTTTTTAAATTATTACAATAAATTGAAATAGTTTTCACGTATTGCCTTGCAAACAACCACAAATATTTACTGCCAAATTTGGTATGTGTGTTGTATGCAATAAGTTCTCCAGAAGATAAAATGGAGCAACAATCAACACGAAATTAATTGAAAAGCAGAATGAAAATGCAACGAGAGAAAGTTCGACTGGCAGCAGGGTCTCGACGTCGCTCACCTTACCACCATAACATAAAACCAACAAATGTTGTTCATCCTATTTAGACGCAGTAACAACAAACACCACGTCTGGGAATGATAATGAAATGTCATTCCTGGAAAGTTCAAATTACGGCCATACAATCATCACAACGTTATAGGTGAAGTGCGATAAATACCTTAATAAACATAACTATTTTTTGACCTAATTACGTTTATTTGAGTTTGTACAATTTCACTATTCACACATAAGTCAATATTATCATAATGGTATTTAATTGCTAGAGCGTCAATTTTTCGGGAAGAGACGTGCAGTTGAAAATTTTTTTTATTGCATCCACATTTTAATTTTTTTTTGTATTTTGCACAAATAATGAGGAAAATGTGCACTTAGAACACTTCGAAAATTTCTTATATTTTATGTTGTTTTTCTCTGGCTGAAGAGTTGTAGGTCTAGTCGTGTTACATACGGCTTTATATCATTATTTAATTTCGACATTTATGAATATGACTCGCTGACCACGTCACTCATAAAGGCACTAACTTCATTGCGTTAGTACAGATAAATCCCTATGCAAGTTTAACCAAAACCCAACTTCAACAACATTCGCTTGTAGTAATCATGGATTAAGAGCTCACATTTTAAACAAAAACTGTACTGAGCCGTGGTAAACCACTCAAGAATTTCTTATCCGTACATTTTATTTACAGTGTTCCTTTCGAAATAAATAAATAATCATGTCAAATTTATATGTACTCGAATGCAACGCTATTTTGGTGTTGTGTGTAAATATTTTTACGCATTTTACTAAACAGTCAATACTGTACCTTACGTAAAACGAACTCGGTGACAAGTAAAACAACATGTTTTGACCTGAAATGCTTTCAGCGGGCTGGCTGCAATTATTGTATCCCGGAGTAAGAAGATAGCTACCTAGGCGTGTATTGGAAACTAGGACATTTCTTCCGCACCGAGCCGAGGCGTGAATAGTCGAAGCGGGCGTCGTCCAAGTGCGCGAATGTTCACTCGCCACGACACTATGCTCTGTCTCACGAGAAAGAGCTTATTTTACATAATATGGAAACACCCTAGCATTATTTAGTGTTGTTTTTCGTGAAAGTGATTTTACTGACGCGTGAATCAACAGGAACTCCGTTAGTAAAGCTTATGTCGCGATTCCCATGCTAGCAGCTGCATGTTTACAACGAAAAATATTACTTAAATCCCACCAATTCTCAAAATTATGAGTTAGCTTAACAAATAATATTTTAATTTTAACTGTATATTCACGCGATAGTAATGTTATACAATTTGACTTAAATGAACCTTCAAACCGTGTCTTCCAGACATTGAAAACACTTTATGCAGGGTGAGGGAGATATAACTCCCCGACTTCAGAGGTAGCGTGTGTTTTGTATAGTGTTGTTATCCCTTATGCTGCCATAACTGTGAAAAACAACAGTTCGTTTTCAAGATGGCCGCTAAGTTGTTATTTGGTGTGCGATTATGGTAGTAAAATTGAATAAACAGTAAGACAAGAACTCAATTTGTTTTTGTTTCGTGACTTTACGGTCCTCCGTAGTTTTTCGTGTATTGTGTACGTAACATTTTGGTCCATTCGGGGCTGGATTGTGCCGGCATCAGTCGATATGTCGCTTTATCGTTTAGTGCCAAGCCACTCCCGTATCGTAGTAGGACTGTCAGTACTGTATATACTCCACTTTTGCAAAGACAGTGCTTTGTTTCGTTACTGGAAATGCGTATGCGTATAAAATATATTTAGGAGTTGGTGTTGTAACCTACAGGTTTAGGTCTATTTGTGAACGGTACCTTAACCTCTAAACTGGTCATAGGTCTAATCATGACGGACTCGTTTGCATTGTTACGTAGATTACAAAGAGCGGAAGACCGCTTAAAGCGTGCGGTAGGATTGTTGGAAGTGTTAAAAACAGATTATTCCAGAGAAGGAATATTTAAAGCTACTGTACGGGATTTACCTCATTTATGCCAAGGATACGAGGCAGATCACTTTGCAGTGTAAATTGCGTTGAAGAATGACAAGGAATTTATTGCCGGGGCACATGGAGAACGTCTAGCGAAGTTCGATGATCAATGCTTTGAGGTTACGGCAGAGTTTGAGTGTTTCACAAGTAAGACTACAAGACCTCAAAAGGAAATGTCTTCCTCGAGCAGCGACACTTCAACTCGCATGTTACGTTGCTACGAATAAATCTTCCCACCTAAACGGTGAGTTAAATGCATGGACAAGTTTTTCCAACTTATTTCGATCATTGATAGCAAAACAACCTATACTTAGTAATGTGGAAAGTTGGGCGTATTTGAGAACATAATTGACCGAAAAACCACTGTTGATACACTCACTTTCATTGACAGAGGAAAATTATGCAGTAGCGTGGGATATTTTAGTCAAGAGATATGAAAATTAGCATATGAACACGTCCCAACACATTGATGCACTTCTGCAAGTATCTAAAGTGATGCAAAATTCCCCAGCCACATTGAGACACTTACCTACTACTGTGGTAGAAAATATTGCAGCACTGCGAGCTCCTTATGTCCCAGTGAACACGTGGGACTTATTCTCTAAAATTTGAATGAGTAACAAGCTTGATTCTTCACTTCAACTGCAGTGGGAATTTACTCTAGGTACCGACTCAGTTCCCACACTGGCACAGTTCACGTCATTCCTTGAGAGGCAGTGCCAATCCATGGAGGCAGTTGTTCGGTCCAATCTTCAGCTGTTGCACCCGAGAATCACGTACCTCGCAAACGTGACTTAGCTCCATATCTGAACTACAATTCATTTGTTAACATGTTCCCAACAAAGGATAACAAATGCGAGTTATGCCACAGTGTGCACATGTTGTAGAAGTGTCCAGAGTTTGTTTCAAAACCTCAATCTGAGCGTTTTAGTATTGTTAAGTAGACAAGATTATGCTTTAACTGCCTACGCAGCACACATCCAACAAAGAATACTTCATCTCTGTCGTGTTGTAAAAAGTGTAAATTTAGATACCATACATTATTTCATTTCGAAGACACTCCTAAGAATGATAGCCTATTGTGTAATTCTACAGACTTGACTTCAGTGACACCCACACCTAATATTGAATCCCAGGAAGGTGGATCCAGTGCATTTAAAGGAGTTACATCGCAAACAATGTCGAACACTACTGTAATGCCATTATTAGTTCTGTTATCAACAGCAATGTTTGATATTGTTACGCCACAATGTACAGTGCACACAGTTTGTGTATTGTTAGACTCTACCAATCAGACAAGCTTTATATCTGAATCTAAGTGTTCAGCATATTGGCCTACATTGTAGAAGGGCATATTTGACAATTCATGGGTTAGCCTATACTCCTCTCATCTCAGCAAAGAATTTATCAACATTCACCACAAGGTCCATTGGCCAGGAGTCCCCTCATTATCAGGTCAATGCTTTTGTACTTTCCAAAATTTCATCAAACTTACCAACTTCACAAGTAATCTTTGACTCGTGGACACATGTATCTCATCTTAAGTTGTCAGATAATACCTTTGCCAATCCCAGTCTAGTTGATATATTGTTGGGAGCGTATAGGTTAGGAGGAGGCATTGGGCAACCAGTGGCCTTGCAAACTGTCTTTGGCTGGGTCCTCATGGGTGCTATGAACCCAGATACTGCTACTGACTCAACTGAAGTTACAGCCTTGTTTATTTCGTCTATAACTCAGACACCAGTCCTTGAAGAGGCGATGAAAAAGTTTTGGGAGTTGGAAGAGGTGCCAAAATATAAATATATTTCTCACACAGATGCTGCTTGCGAATAAACCATTGTAAGCACCCATAAACGAGATAGTAATGGCAGGTATATGGTGCCCTTTCCTTTTGTTGATGCTAGCCCTGGCCTGGGTTCATCCAGATCTCATGCTGTGCATTGTCTTGAGTCCATGGAGCGACATTTGATGATATGTCCAGAGTTTCGTTATGACTTCATAGCCTCCATGCATGATTACTTTGATAGTGATCATATGTAATTGGTTTCTCCACCCTCCACCAATTGTTCTGATACCTTCTACCTTCCACATCATGGAGTCAGCAAACCTGATTGTACGACAACAAAACTTCGTGTAGTTTTCAATTGGTTATCGCAGGCCAGTGGGGGTCTTAGTCTCAATGATGTTCTTCTTCCTACCCCCTAAACTTAAGATGGATATAAGTGAGCTCCTCCTTTGTTTTCGTTGTCATTCTATCGTCTTCACAGGTGACACTAAGCAAATGTACAGACAAATTGCAGTGCATCAGAAACACCAAGACTACCAATGCGTGGTGCGGAGATGATCACCTGATGATCGTGGTCAGGACTACCGACTAAAGTCAGGAACATATGGGGTCTCAGCATCTTCTTATTTAGAAATATGTGTTTTGCATCAACTTGCCAATGATGAGGAAGGTATATATCTGACTGCAGCTCGTGCATTGAAGAAGATGTATATGTTGATTATGTAGTCATTGGGGCCAGTACCATAAGTGAAGCCGTCCAGTTACGAAAGGAGTTAGTGAAATTGTTTGCAGCTGGGGGTTTCAAGCTATCGAAATTCACAAGCAACTGTTCAAAAGTTATGAAGGGATTACCGGATGAAGACTTACATGGTCCTGATTCTCTTGTATTTGACGAGGAAAGTGAATCAGTAGTCAAAGTGCTCAGATTTACGTAGAATCCCTCATGAGATGTATTCTCATATAGTGTCCAACCTACTTCTGTTTGCCATAGTAAATGGGGCATATCAGATTTGGCTAGGACATTTTATCCTCTTGGTTGGTTAACTCCAGTAAGTTTGTAAACTGAAACTCTTATTCAGGAGTTATGGGTTCATGGATCTAGGTGGGATGACAGCCCTCCAGCAGACATTGTAGTAAGGTGGGTTTCAAAAATTAGCTTGCCTTGTTATCTCATATCAGTATACCTCGTCACAAAAATCAGACCTCTTCCACATTTAATGAAATTCATTGATTTTGTGACAGTTCCGAAATTAGGTGTGCAGCTGTAGTGTATCTTCGCATATTACCTTCTGATGTTAATATTACGATAAAATTTGTGACATAAAAATCTAATGTCGTTCCTGTGAAAAGACTTTCCATTCTTAGGTTGGAGCAGTGTGCAGCATTAATGCCGGCCAAACTTCTCAGTTATGTCCCTGCAGTTTATCAGAAGCAAATATGTATCAATAGAGTGTGTGAATGGTCAGATTCCACAGTCACTTTGCACTGGGTCACTTCGTCGCCTCACAAGTGGAATATATCGAGTAAGTCAAGTGCAAAAGTTAATACCGGCAGTATGGTGGTATCACGCGAGAACAGAACATAAACCTGCCAATTACGCGTCTAGAGGACTGTACCCTAGTCAACACATCCATAACCTGGTTGGTTGAAAAATAGGCCTACTTGTGACACCAGTACGTTTTTACCCGAACTTGCAGTTTCGGATGTTGAACTGGAACAGAATACATCAACACATCATAGGTCAACCAACACTATCATTTGAGGAGCTTTCTACCATTCTTGCACGAATAGAAGTCATGTTAAACCCACGTCTATTATGTGAGATTAGTCCAGATCCTTCTGAAATGGAAGTACTCATACCTGCTCATTTATTGATTCTTCAGCCTCTTACTACACTTCCAGAGTCTGATTTAACCACTTTGAACATTAACAAACTAAGCAGACGGCAATTTGTGCAACGTATCTCTCAAGATTTTTGGAATTGTTTGCAAAAGTAATTCTTGCACACGTTACAACAAAGATGAAGGTGGACCAGGGCAAGTTGTGAACCTAAGGGTGGGGCAATGGTGTTGATCAAGGAAGACAATGCTCCTTCTCTTACCTGGCGTCTTGATCGAATCATCAGTCTTCACCCAGGAGTTGACTGAATTCCACGAGTTGCCACTGTAAGGACCACCACTGGAACCCTGCAGCGTCCCCTTGTCAAGTTGTGTCCCTTGCCTATTGATTCAAGCAACCCATCAGCTTCTGAGCCTGATCGCCATCTAGTTTAGAATTGAAAATATATGTTAAAGTTAATCTGTCTTTAGTTAGTCTGTGCAAACAAGGTGAGCGGAATGTTTTGTATAATGTTGTTATTTATGATGTTTATGTGGTGCCGTAACTGTGAAAAAAACAGTTCGTTTTCAAGATGGCTGCTAAGTTGGTGTTTGGTGCACTACAACGGTCGTAAAATTGAATAAACTGTTAGATCAGAACTCATTCCGTTTCTGCTTCATGACTTTACGTTCCTATGGATATTTTTCGTGCAATGTGTACGTACCAGCGTGCAGCGGAAAGCGTCTTCGTAGAGTGGGGGGGGGGGCCATGTTCTTGAAAAGCTGCATACTTGTCGTTTTCAGTGTACGCCATGGCTTGGTAAGGTGAACATCACACTTTCGACCAGTAGCAGTTTATTCAATATACTCAACGTGCCTTCTGCATATGCTTCGCGCTCGGACGATGGGACCCTGTTCCCGATAAGAAAATCAATATTCGTTGGTTTCCAATTTTCGAGCAACAGGTTCTGCTTAGAAAAGAAAACCTCAAGGTCGATGCATTTTTTAATTTCAATGCAAGATTCGTCTCACACTTCGATCAGATAAACGCAAGGCTACCGCATGCTTTCCTTCGTCTTTTTTCTTAGCCTATGGTAGTCCTTCGTCGACCTTGATGTTTCCATTTCAAAGCAGAACCTGTCACTCGAAAATTGGAAACCCTCGAATACAGGCGTACGCTGAAAACGGCACGTATGCAGCTGTTCAAGAACACGCCCCCCACCACTCTACGATGTCGCTGTCCGCTGCTCGCTGCGCCTTAAAATCGGCGAGTTATTTCTATCGCATACTGTATTTAGAAAACTACATGTCGCAGAATATACAGGACTTAAAAATAATGTCATTTGTAAACATGTTTAGCCACAGAATATCTTGCCCACGCATAGCAACTGTCACAGAAGTATTGTCTGGGGTGTTTTCTTAGTTGCATCTTCTCCTGCGATTGTCGTGTAACCGTCAGATTGCCTCTTATTCAGCATGAAAGACTGTAAAATTATGAGTTACCGGTGCTTAAACGCCATATTATTCAGACTTTCATATAAGGAAGCCCACTGCGCCAAACAATCATTTTCTTAAACACCCAAACTAAAATACAATGTTCGTAAAAACGTATTCCTGAAATTTTTTGTCCTTTAACTACTGATTACAAATAATTTTTGGCACTGATTGTGTGACAAATAGGAACAATTTTTGCTACATACCATTGACGTTATAAAACAGTACATTCTTTTTGCCGCGCCACATATCTCTACTTTTACCAATGTCATGATCTTATTTAATGACTAATCGCGTGCGGAAAAACATCATGCACATTAGTGAACATTCTGAATCCTGAAGAAATATTATTTTCAATTCATAATTACATGGCGATGGGATGCTGTAATGCTAAAATCACAATAGTGCGACAGATGCGCTGCAAAGTTCGCGACGTAAATAAAATAATTTTATCAGACAGTCAGCGTCCAGACATCTGTGACGTCACCGCGTACTCCGCGACTCTGATTGGCTGACAAGTTAATTTATTCGTCTCGTGACCTCATGCGCAATCTATTGTGGTTCCAGCATTATGCTATATTTCTCGTAGTCAAGTAATAGTGGTGTTGTAAACATCGGATTCCATTGAAATTTGAAACACACGAGCACGGCACGGATATACATCGAGCCTACTGGCCTCGGATAGGACAGAGAGTCAGGACACTGCACAAAGGTTATGTTTATTTCAGGAAGTCGTTAGACGCGGCGCGCTGCACTCACTGGAACTACATTACCTCTCGCTCGCCATCACTGGGTCATGCACGAACTACGTCATGTTTTATTCGTGGCAGGAGACGAGGACGTTTCTACCGCCGGAAACAAAACACGTCACTGCCTGCAGGGAGTTCGGACAACATTGCTTGTTAAGAGGCAGGGCGACGGGCTGTCATGCATCTGTCAGCTTTAATGAAAAATTCCTTTGTCAAGGTACGTAGTTTGACGTTCAAAGTGGTGGAATTTGTTTTTCACTTGCTTGTCATTTGTGATAATTTGATGTGAATTACTTATAACCAATAGGAAAATAATTAAATTCCACGTCGAATTAAAAAAAAAAGATATCGAAAATATATTGAAACCAGTTTCATACGATACCATGTAAAATATCTCAGAAGAGCTTATATACGTATGCACTAAAGAGCTATATAAAAAAAATCGGATTTAACCTTGCGACTGTCCGTTACACAAAACACTCATGTCCAGTGTGTGAACTTAGTGAAATATCCGAAAGATAACAAGGTTGACAAGGCAATTTCTCGGTTTATTTATAATTTTTAAGTACCATTCATTTTATTTTAGAAGCCTAAGGTAAGTAAATCAAGTTGTCGGAAGACATCAGAAGATTTCTCTATGTTCTGTTTCAAAACACAAGTTTGATCAGGAGTATGAACGTCTCTTTCATGCACTTCATTGTTATAACCAGATGAAGGAATAATGAAAATAATTTTTACAGATTTTTATCAATATTTCTATTAATTTGTTTTATCGATACAGTAACAGTCTACATGACCGCATATTTGGCGATGAACACAAATTGCCATAGTTTAGAAATATGCTATATTTTTTCAATGTGGTTAAGACATTTTTGAAACCACTTGTATACAGAAATAAAAAAAATGTCTACAGAGGAGCATTGTTAGGTATTTTAAAACTCTGTCGCTTTAAAAACTCTGTTCTCAAACACCACAACGTAGTAAAAAAAAAAACCTTTTCCGGAGAAGTATACCTCCGAATATAGTAAAAAAAATAGTTAAACAACATTTCCAAGATTCTACAGCGAACTGTGTTGTAGACGTCCGAAAAATAAATAACTACGGAGCCACTGCTTGATGCCCGACAGTTCCAGTGGTAATAAATGAACTCTGTGTATCAGATAAGTGGTTTACTATGGGTATCACAAGCCATGTTGGTATACTTGTTTTATTATTTTTATGTTATTTAAACAGCTATATAAAGACATTCGGTCATCAAACAAATAATCACACAGTTAGTTTACAGTGAGTGATTAGGTTACCACAAGAGTTTCAGCTCAGTTCTATAACCATGTTTTCCATCTGTTGCAAGAACTTGTATTTATGAAGGCAGCAAATTTAATGTGCGTTATAATGGCTAGTATAACATAAATATCTTGTTTCGTTCCTATCACATAAACAGTCATAATATTATTTATTTATGTATACGTAATTTTAAAAAATACTACAATGGTACATTTCCACATTTCGTAAAATATGTAATGATTGAAAATTTCTGATTCCATATATTCGTAATATTACAAAAATTTCTTTGACCTTTGGCTAAACATTGGTGTTTTGAATATTATTTTTTCATTTCAAATTATAATATCAATTGTAAAAAAATCATAAAATTAACTTAATTTTGTAACTTATAACGCAATTTATTTAAAGTTATAACTGTGCACTGAAGTGTTGATATATCGTTATTTAAAAGTCCGATTTTACGCAAGTCAGTTAAATACATACATCTTGTATGCTTAGTTATATTTGTAGAAACAATTAATTTTTCAGTTCCGTTTTTCACAAGTGTTACAAAATTTTTATTTTTCATTTTTGCAGTAGCATTTGTTTACAAATAATTCTAAAAATCAAAATCAAGCGAAGGTATTACACGTGTAGGTAAACTTGTGAGTGTACTGTTTGACCACTTTCTGTGTAGTACAACTGTTAAACTTTCTGATCCAAAATTAATAGAGTTCAACACAAATAAATATATACCTTCTGATTGATAATTTCACATGTTGCTGAACCAACAAAACCCTGTGTGGGCAGATATAATCTTCAAATTAATTGGCGGTACATTCACAACAGTACCTGCAACTCAGTTGTGTGTGTGCTCAGGTAGAGGGTTTGGGGTATTATTTAATTTCGTGGCTGCTTGTAATGTTGCCTGGAGCGTGAAGGGGTTAGGGGGAAGAAGGGAAGAAGACCGAGTGTGGGTATTGAATAGGGCGTGGAATTATCCACGATACACAACAGGACAGGCAAGAGTAACAGCTGCAGTTCCTAGACAAGGGTGGACGCACTTATTTGCTGGTTAAATCGTGGTTCCCCCATATATATATATATATATATATATATATATATATATATATATATATATATGTAAAAAAAATAAATAAATAAATTATATATACACACTCAAATACGCACAGATTGTTCAAGTTAAATGCCCAAATTGATAGGGAAGAGGAAGGAGACAAATATATTTCACCAGATAATCGTATGTTGGAAACTAATAGCTTAGGAGTAATGAGTTTTCAGGTTTATCGGGTGTGACTGAGAAGAAGACACCAATGGTAAGTGTTTACAGTACTTCGTTAATTTTATCAATGTTTCAATAAACGTTGGAAATTAGCAGGGGCTACATGAATACTGAAGTGTATTCCAGCCGTGTCAACTCGTAGGAGGAATATGCTGCACGGATTCCTGCGGCGACGACCTACATACACGGCCACACACTATGCAACTTCAAGCAAACTCCAGACTCCTAGCTACGTCGATATCGGCTCTGCATTCAGGTTAATGCTGCTCATTTTGACATTCCTTATTCTAATAAAAAATTTTGGTGATCGGCGACTGAAGTGTATTCCTTCTTCAGATTTTTTAGCATTTTTAATAGGATGCAATGATTCTTCGAATTTTAGTATGTTCGAAAAAAAAGACCCGTTTAACATACAATGATTTTGCAGATACGATCACGTGACCGACACTTCCGAGTAGATTATATGCCTATAGAGTACGTTTTATACTGGAAACACAATTTCGTGACAGACACGAAGCGAACGTCACAAGATGTCGGCCAATCTGCGACGAGGGACTCTGTGACGTCAGTGCGTCCGCCTCGTCGCTGATTGACTGACTAGTTATCTTAATCGTGTCGCGCGCTTTGCGTCGCGTCTGTCACACCATTGTGGTCCCAGGATTATGTATTACAAGTAGAAGGAAAATGGCGGTCCGGGGACAGCGGCTGGCAGCTGTGGGTGTGTGGGTGACCTTGACCTTGACCTTTGACCCCGTGACCTTGACCTTTGACCCCTGTAACCCGACACCCCGACGCCATCTTGTTTCCGGCCGCCATCTTGTTTCCGCCCGCCATCTTGTTTCCGACCGCCATCTTTAATGACGTCAATTTCGAAAAATTAAAAAAAAAATTTAAAAATTCCAAAAAATATTTAAAAAAAAATGTTTAAAAATTCTCCCATCTTGTTCCGACCGGCATCTTGGTGGTTTCCTCCGAGTCTTCCAAAAATGTATTGATTTCGCATTCCGTCCTAACCCCACATGCATTTAAAAATTAATTTAATAAAAATAAAATATTTTTAATAAAAAAACTATTCAATAAAAAAACGTTTTATATAAAATAATTTTATATAACAATTATTTAGTTAAAAAAATTTATCGGGTATGCTCGGCCAAGCTCGTTAACCTTCGGCAATCTTCGGCCATGCTCGGCAACCTTCGGCTCGACCTTGAAGTTATTGCTAATGCCGCCATCTTAGAGCAATCGATTATTTAATTCAAGTGTTGTATTGTATGTAAGGTTCACAAGGTATGCAGTATACGTGTATACATAACCTCTAATATTTTTAATAACTAAAAATGTAAAATCAATTGTTATTATTTATTATTTAACAATACCCGATTGATTTAACCGATCAATTCAATCAATTAATAATTTTCGATTCAACCGATCAATTATCCTACATTCTCGAATCTATACTGATCGATTTAACCGATAAATTCAGTAATTAATTATGACACTTACTTGCACATCTCCCAGACATGATGGACAGCATCCG
Source organism: Medauroidea extradentata (assembly GCA_003012365.1). NCBI lineage: Eukaryota > Metazoa > Arthropoda > Insecta > Phasmatodea > Phasmatidae > Medauroidea > Medauroidea extradentata. Next base: position 16,425 of record PNEQ01041427.1, read on the forward strand.
ACCTCTTCG
>PNEQ01041428.1:0-16432 GCA_003012365.1 Medauroidea extradentata
TTCAACCAGAGGGTGTAGAAACTTCTATTTAAAACAAGTTAATACCAGCCACGGTTACCATGCTTTAACATTCTCTGGATTCAAATACTTTAACTCACTTCCTCATGAACTTAAGATTATCAAAAATAAAATTGTCTATAAAAAGAAAGTTAAACTCTGGATTATCAACAATATCTCAGAATGGGACAACATTACTACTCTAAACCGTATTCCTACATAATTCTAGGTGGTGTGAAATCTACACATTCTTAATACATAATAGTTTAATTGGACTTCTGTATTTGTGTGTAACAGATTCTCAATTGCATCATGTATGTACTTGTGCATAGTAATGATGTTATGTGTTTGTGTGTACAGTATGTACCTACGTAGCGTTGTTACTTTACCTTCCTATGTATTGACCTCATGTGTTCTTATGTATCTCAAGTGCTCTTATGTATTGATTTTAAGCGCTCTTATGTATTGGTCTCAAGTATTATTATGTATTGATCTCAAGTGCTCTTATGTAATTCTCAAGTGCTCTTATGTTTTGATTTCATGTGTGCGTATGTATTGATCTCACGTGTTCTTATGTATTGATCTCATGTGCTCTTTGTTTTTGATCTCATGTGCTATTATGTATTGATCTCTAGTGTTCATCAAGTATTATCTACCTCTGCCTTCTGTTGAAATATGAAAATTGTCAGTCTCCACCAGGAGCAATCCTCTTGCTCAAGGAGACATGTAATCATCTTTTTTTTTTACTCTAATACTGTATAATTTAGAATAATAATAATAATACTTTCACTAAAATTGGATGATACTGGAACATGCTTAAAACATAGAACATTTGCCTTTAAAAGAAATCACAAAGAAAATCGGTTTTATTAATGGTTCGGAACTTTTTGAAAATACAAAAAATTATTACTTTATATTTTCACGATTTTTTTTTGTCCCACACTTATGGAAAAACATATCTGAATTTGGCCAGTTCTTGACCAGATATGAGTTGGTGTAAATTTGCCTATCCCTGATGCCACATCTGCTCAGTTTCAGATCTAGCCGTATCTGGCCCAGATACACTTTTTTCATATGGAAAGCCATAACATCTCATCTTAAGAAAATATATTTCTTATCAGTTTTTTTGATTTTCTAAAGGTAAAATTTTCTGCAGGAATGTAGTCCATAGTAACACCTATGAAATGTTTTAACGAGGTATGGCAGTGGGGAATGCAAGCCCCACAGTGCAAAAAGCCATTTACCAAGGTGTTGGATAAGCCAGGGTATTATGTACAGTCTCAGCAGGAGACTAGCGGAGGATGTACCCCAGCACGAGACGAGCGGAGGATGTACCCATCACCAGTTATCCGTAGTCTGCATTGTTAGTGTGGGCTGAAAGCCTGTAGATCATCCCCGGTTCTCTGCTGTTTATGTTAAGTCCTGAATACTGGTGGCTTGGTTGCAGAATCACGCACCACACCTGTGCCTCAATACTAGTGCACTCGTGGAGAAGTCAACACATACAGAAAAACTTAAAATCACAGAGCATTTACTCCCACTACTATCACTTGAAATAAGATCCACATGTCCACGAGAACTAAAGAGTGATATATTTCATGTGAAAATACTTCAGAACAGGGTCATCAAAATCCATCTAGCCTCAATCACGTTCGAGTAAACGTAAGCTGAAAAAAAAAGTGAAGTAAAAAATAGCACTTACATGGAAATTACATGAGAAATCTGCAAAAAAAAACTGTCAACACATTATGTCTGTCCATGGGGCATGGTAAACAAAAAATAAGTTTGATAATCTACTTGAACTATTTAAAACTAAGCAAACTTGTCCAAAACATCCTGGTCCCGGGGCAACGTAAGAGATGAGCCTCCATGCTCATAACCTGTACGGCCCTCTGACCAGACTAGTGTTGCAGAACATGGCGGCTTGGTTGGGGGATCAAATGGGTGACTGCTGCACAAGTCAGTATGTTGTTTAGTATAAATATAAAACCTTGCATTTTTCATACTTGCACAGCTTGGAACAGCTTTACTATTGTGTAAATTCAGTATTTATTACACTACTGCTTAATCGATAAGTCAGTTTCTTACTGGTTAAATATCTACTGTGTAAACAATTTTAAGGTAGAGTCTCACAGTGCATGTTGAATTTTTCATTTATAAATCATATTTTCATTGAATTATTTCACTGTATCATTGCATTTCAAAATTACACAAACACCTTCGACATTAGGCACCAATTGTTATCCCAAATGCTTTGAATGAAAATCTATAGTTTCAAAATAATTTTGCCTATGATTGTCATCAATATTGGTTGGATGTTATGGATTTATGAATTTAAATCATGGTGAGCACAATGATACATTTTACTGTTTTTTTTAAACAACTAAATCAAACAAAAAAAAAACAGTAATTCCAAATCAGCTCGTGATGCTCCAACATGTATGCATGTATAGATTTCTCGCCAAAAAGAAATTTCAGTATGTCATAGTTTTAAAATCACCAATTTGTATAAGCTAAAATGTTTTTGTTACTTCAAAAGTCAGGTTTTACAGCACAAACCTCTGGACTGAATTTCAGATATGATAATGCCAACAACTCTTCTACTATTTCAATCTCCTGCCACATTCTTGTTATTTTCCAGCCGCTAGGGTTAATACGTTACCCACTTCAATATTGCTGCATGCATTCACTTGTCACCTCGAGAAGTTAGGGCAGCCAGCATAATGTCTCATTGATGGTGATATCTATGGTGGGGAACACACAGCTCAGACAGGAATTAGGGAAAGAATGTCATTGTCTGTAGTAACAAACCTTCCCAGAAATATTAGCCAGGAGTGCTTCTGGAGAACTATGGAAAACCTAAATTGGGGTGGCCAGACCAAGAATAAAACCTAGGTATTTCTGAATACAAGTCAAGAGCGCTACTGCACTACTTTGTGCCAAGCAGAACAATGTTTGCACAAAGGCATGTGAAACCAATTGATCCTACTCCTCTTTTCTCCATTTCTACATGTACCAGCTTATACAGTACTTGTGTTCATGTCTATTAATTACTTACTAGGTGTTTAGTAATCTAGATGCCTACATTCCAGCAACACTAAAAATATTCACAAGCATGCATTCACCAATTTTCAATCCCCTGAGCATGTCTAAAGACATCTACACACTGATCAAGAGCGCTGTATGCAATATTTTCAACAGCCATAAGGGAACTGCTTTCTGTGTGTTGCAGCCGAGAAGAGATGTCAGAGAAGAACTATAGGAACCAGTGGTGTAACAACTGGGAGGGGGGGGCAGGGTATACATTGCCCCCTTTCCCTTAATGTTGGAGAGGGTGCCGTAAACAATAGTGAATGGGTACCCAGTGTTAAATGTGGTTTTATTTTATTTTTAAGGAAATGTCTGTGTAAAGTAGGCATGCTGGTCAAATATTGTATCTGTGTGTAAGTGTAAGTGTGTGAGTGTTAGTGTGAGAGTGAGTGTGTATATATGGGTGTAAGGGGTGGGGGTGGGGGGCAAATTATCTGCCCCTCCCTAAATTGGAGAGATTGTTTCGCCACTGATAGGAACAAACCAAAATCAATAATGTCATGCACACCTTCCAAGCTGTTGGAATAATCTTCGGAAACTTACTGGTATAGATATGTACGTAAATGTTGTAAACTATATATATGCACAACACTAAATAAGGGAGGTATATTTCTAGTTATGTACAGTGGAACTTCATTAAATAAACGTTAACAAAATGTAAAATTTTAAGCATCCTACTATTAATCGAGTGTCTTCAGGTGCTAGGACCATAAAAGTAACAAAATGGAAGGCACGCACACACACAGAATTCACAATTTAAGTTTATGAACACACATTTACAATAAAAAAAATCATTAAGATACAACATACTATACAAAGTTAACTTTCAAAACACCAAGATATTTATTACTACCCAGGCAAGTAAAAATTACTGCATCAAAACGTTAACACTACACCAAAAATTAGTTTATCATTTACCAAGGTAAAGTTCCCCAAACAATTATTCAAACGTTTGCAATGACAATTTATGCGCATAGCAAATGCAACTGTTAAAAATTAGTGCTATATTTCCAGTAGTACACTAACTAAAAATATAAATTCTGCATTACTTGCCTGTAAAGGACAACAGTAGAACACTGACAAAAACAAGAAATAGGTAAATACTCCCATGTAACGGTACACAACCTTAGAAACTTAAAGTTTTAAGTTAACCTGTTGTATACATTAGATTTTTTTAGGAAATATATAAACTAGTTATATTTACATTGGGTTACATTAACTGTTTGAAGGTACACTGAAAAACTTCTGTTATAACAACATTTTCATTATAGGCCAATACTCTTTATGGTGGGTGGGGTGTTCCACTGTACAAGATTTTGAATTGCAAGTTCTTAAAAATGTGGCCTCCTTTCAAGTAAATTCAGATAAAGTGCAAAAGTCAATCACAGAAACAAGACTCCATGGGTTTGTTTATCCTACGCTGGGCCTACAGTAAGAGTGAAAGGATTATAGGCAATGGTGGCTCCAGCCAGGGTCCTGCACTCTAAAGGGCTTATGCTGTCAGTACTTCAACTGTGTTTTCCTTAAAAGTAGCTGTTTTAAAATAACACTTCAAATTAATCTGTTATCACTGTTACATTTGATAATAGTATATTTTCATTACTACGTTTAACAATTTTGTCTCCGGTTGATAGCATTTATGAAGAGAAGTACGTTATAGGTCTATAATAGAGAAATTCTACATACATATGTACATTGTTGTAAGAAAAACCCATGAAGAATCAGTGTCAGAGGCCTTGCAAGGGCTAGGCCACCTCTGATGACGGTGAATGAACTAGTACACGGGAAGCCTGGAGAGGTGAAAATGATTATGCCCCAGACAGACTAAAAAGTAAATGTTACAAAAAATGTTAAGGCCTACTTTCTTATACACTGTGGGGTTGAATTCGACCGACAAACCTTAGGGGATTTTTCCTGAGTAAATAACAAGCACAAAATACAGACACCACTTTGTGTCTTAACATTAACGAAGAACTAAACCTAAGACAGAATGTTGGAAACAATATATTCCCACACAATGTTTACAGTGAATGTCCACGTTGCCTTGCCGGTGTGGTGAGAACAAAACACACATGTACGCGGTACTGCCTATGCTCTAGGTTTTGTAATGTTAGGCCGAATACTTCGAGTGCATATGAATGAAAACAATAGGTCCAAGACCGTTGCGACAAAAGGATATAAACCTTCGTCAACGTTCAAATTTTCCTGCAAAAGTTATATACAAGTAGAGGGTGGCCACCCCTCTTATTCTCGTTAAGGCTAGGTATTTTCCAGAATTTACTGTGGATTAAAAGAACCTAAGAACATAAATTGGGTCAGTATTGTCCATCCAAGTAAAATATTTTCCCATATTTTGCGAAATTACTGTTTAAAATTTGAACTTCATAGGTATGTTTGTTAATATTAAGTTTAGACACAAAGTAGTCTATATATTTTGTGCTAAATATTTACTCAAGAATAACCTACTGCGCTTTGTCGGTCGAATTAAGCCTCATCCTGTATAGCTTAACTCAAGATTTGTGACTTTACACCCCTAACTACAATACGTTCTGGTCGGAACCCACCATAACACTGAATAACGAAAAAAGAAAAAGCACAACAAGAATAATTCCTTTGCTTTGACTTGTTCCTCTGAAAAGGATACAATAAACTTTCAAACCTAGTATAATTGTTCATGTTGTCAACATCAGTAAGCTCCTTGATTGTGACTCAATTCACCACAGGGAAGTGAAACTTACGGTCACCTGATATACTAGAAACAGAAAGAAGTATATTCAATATAAAATACTGTAATCATCATAACATTGTGCAGTCAAAATACAAAGGTAAAATAGTAAAACCAACATACGGGAACCCCTGTCACAACCTTAACATCAGTACTGTATTCATAAACAATATTTATAGACAAATGTATAACAAACTAGGATCTAAATAATACAAAAAGGCCTATTTCTTCTGCAAACAAAAGCTATCAATTTCCTAGTATTACAAAGAAAATTAGCATTTCAAGTGTGTAATATGCTGACTTCAGCATCACAAATAAAAACACCACTACGTAGTAAATTTCTTCAACCTATACTTAAAAAAGTTTTAAAAAGTGCATCAGTCATTTCTTTAACGTTACTTTATGTGCCAAAAACATAAAATAAAACATACATGTTTGACTGAACAGCTTGTTTGTAAACTTAAGAAAAGATTTACATATTCTACGCATCAACTAATTTGTAACTATAAAATAATTATGGCAATCTAGGGTTAAAATAAGTAATATACTATATGACATATAACATGTCCATTATGACTCTGAAGAAAACACTTATGCAATTTGCAGTTCAATTTTTCTTACTGTATCTCAACACCAAATAATAACCATAACGTTAACATGTTGCTTTATGTCTAATAATATTAAATAAAACAAAATTAGATTTTTTAAATTTTTACTGTACACAAGAAAAAGAATTTACAAACTTAGTTGTACACTACATGCCTCAATATTTTAACTGCACTCTTTAAAACAAATTTAATTTACAGTTGTCTATGTATGTACAATCAAAAAGTATTCCTTAAGCGTTTAATACAGTACAAATGTAGATGTGTCATCCCAAACACTGCAAAAGCTGCAGAATGTTCTGTACCAAAAAACCAGTGAACATAAAGCACACAACACTAGATACATTAAGAACTGTGTCTACTGAAACAATCTGCAAAAAATTAAATTCATTTTTGTGCTATTTCAAGTCCTAAATATCTTTATCTTAAACATAATGTATTATTTACAGCTGTGTCAATATTAGTACAGCAATTCCATTTAAACTCTCAGTGAACTATTCCATGCACATCTTCGGTCTAACCTCAAACTACGGAGGAAGGGGAGGGACCTCGCTCGTTTAAATTTACTAAATACAAGTTTACATAAAGTAGGGATAAAACATAGGCAAGAAATACATTTTCCTTTAATAGCTACTAAAAGGAAGTTCATGTTTTAAGCCAATGTTTATAAGTACATAAAATACATCAGATAAAAATATGAACGAGCATAAAACAACTGTAGGAAACATGAAATCATAGGACAGGAAATAACAGAGACTAAAATAAGAGTTGTATTTTGTACATTAAACTCTCTCTTAGCAGTAACTCTTCCAAAATAAAAGGCAATTCTTGCAGATCAAGTATCTTGTACAGTAATTGAGAACCAAATAATTTTAAGACTTTATAATAATGCTGATATACTAACTCAACATGCAAAACAATTGTGTGTAATGTAAGCACACCTGAAATTTTTTATTTAAATTAGCCATTTTTTGGGGACCCATAGCCAAACCAATATCATTTAATCAAAATATGTTCCAACAAACTACATACAGTAATTACAAAACAATTAACCAGAAAACAATGAAACATTTTTTAAATTACAGTATTTCCTCCACTTGCACGGGTTTTGCAATACAACTTTACATTACAAATATCTGTGTAACAAACTGTTCAACCATTACAAGATTACTTGGAAATTCAGTTCTTACCAAGGGCCTTGAAGGAAACTAAGCACTTCCAAGTTCCATGAAATTATCTAATGACAGATCCATGATAAAAATGTAGAACAATGCCAACTTGCATCACTGATGTAACTTATCACACTGACAAGTTCCTTGAATTTTTAGTAACGATTTTAAGCTTATGTTCAATAAAAATTACTTATGGTGAATTTTATATTTTTCCTTCAACACTTGTTACCTAGCAAGCCACCAGCTTTTATTACAGTAAAGAGACTTACAACTGCAGAATACAAAATTAAGTTTGTTTCACAGCTACAAGTGTAAGTTATATAAGCTATATCTAAAAATGTTTATTGTGGTTTACAGACTTAAACACATGCATGGATATACACAAAAAAGAAAAAATCCTAGATACGAATTTTTCCAACTTTGTAAGAAAATGTTTTACCAGACCAATGTTTTATACTAGCACTAGCACAATCTCTTGTGAAGAAGCACAAGGTACATACCTGAGCCGTCACTTCACCAGAAACAACTCACTATGATGAAATGTTCGATACAAGTGTATAGTAAATATTCATGTACCATACCATACCCTTCCAATGAAGAAATACAGTACATAGCTAGAAGCCTTATCACACCACAGTTTATGAAGGGCTAAGAATATTTGGTAGTCATTCATTATTCCCACATAGTCATAAAATGAAATACTAGCATTTGCATTGCATTACACAACTGTAATGTAACCAAATTCTGTTCCAACACATTCTGTCAGTTTCCACCAGCAAACCATAAACTCGCAAACTGGTTAATGACAAAATTTCCACCTACAGTAATTGACTTTCTTGCACAGGTCATAATTTGTGCCTGTTGTTACAAATGGATGAAAAACGTGGGTTTTGGACAGAAGACAAGAAAGAAAAATGGAGGTAAAGGGCATTAAGTTTGCTAGGAATGTGATAGCTGTCACCAGAAGAGACAAGTTCAGGAATTAAGTGGTACAAGAAAGAATTCAGGTCCAGGTAATCTCACAGAGGAAGCATGAATAGAGGTTGAAGAAGGAAATGCTGAAATTGGGGTACAGTGGAAGTACATATATCTAAGGGAAAACAAAGGAAGAAGTGAAGGAAGAAGAGATGATGACTGATAGACAGTAAAAGAGGAAGAGAAGTGGGAGGACAGAGGATGGTAGAGGTGTTTACCCAGGCTGACCTGGCTACAGGCTAGAAGCATCACCTCAGTCCAGGGGCGTCATTTCAGGTTTACCTTGGGGGGGGGGGGGGAGCAAGATTTTATTTTCAGCGGTAGTGACCTTGTTGCATCTTTTTTTATTAACTAAGAATGTATAAATTAGAAATTTTAATAATAAAACTTCAGTTTATGTGCTTTAGTTAGCATTATTTAAATAACAAAATCCAAAAAAAATGTTTTACACACTTAAAATTCTAAATCCCTGGGGAGGAGGGGGGGGGGCATTTCCTACCCTGCTCCCCCTAAATGACGCCCCTGCCTCAGTTTGGTCTGAGAATGAAGTACCAGTAAGTAAATAACTTGCACTCAAAACCATCAGTATCAACATATATCAATAGACGGATTTTAAAGGTTGAATTGGTAGCGGATTCTGTGAACAGAGCATTTTGGCACTCCAGTTTACAACGTTTGCCAACATGCTTCAAACAGGCCGAGGGTGTTTGCACGTTCCTGGCAACCAAAGCAGGACGATTTCAGGATGTTTACCTTTACCATTACTTCCTGTTTTATCTTGAATAAATCTGAAATTAGGTGTAATATGTACGAGACTTGTTATTTTGAAAGAAAATGACAATATTAACTTTTCATTTCATGCAGTTGCACAGGTCAATTTCCTTCGACAATATATTATGTTGTACATGTAAAAAAGTGACAGCAATCCATTTTCCAACAGACATACTCGTGAAGAAGTGTTTTGCTACATACAATCCAATTCTATTCCTGATAAGGCATTAACAACAACATAATTTCACAACTCCATGGTGGTAGCCATTTCTGTTCACTGAATTATTGCATTTTAGTAATCTTTTGTACATGCAAACAGTTTCCACAAACGCTTGCTAACATTTTGTGAACAATTCAACCACTAAAATACGCCTATTACGTCAAACTATACCCAAATGCAGCGGAAACATGCTTTACAACTGCGCCCATATGCACAATACACAGTGATCAGGAAACACCAATACAACAATTACTAAACAAGATATCTCATCAACGTACCTTCAAGCTGGTTCAGCAATGCTCATGTGAAAAACACAAATCATGCATTGAAACGTACTAACTTCATGGCAATTTTGTGCACATGTACATAGGCACACACACATTGTATATAAAACCCAGATAAGCATGTTAGGAAGGGTCACTACAGAAGAAAAGGAGGGGGGGGGGGGGCAGACATAGAATAACAACAAATGCAGAAGCAAAACAACCGCATGTAAGCAAATGACAGTTACTCGAGCCAGAAATATGATAGCACTGGCCAGCAACATGGCTGAAAGTTATTCACTGATCAGTTGCTGCAGGCAAACATGGTGGAATAAGGCCTGACCACTAGAGAGAAGTCTGCTGAACACTTTTGTCTGCCATACACAGTATCAGGTTATAAAAACAGCCTTAGGTAACCAAGTACGCTTGCATCACAGGCACACCACTACATTTTGTTTCCATATACCTACCTTTTCTAAAGCCGAGATGAAGGCAGAGATTGTCGCAACACTGTGTGAGCACCGCCACATTCATGCATGCACACACACATACACACACATATACACATACAATGTGTGCATCACAAGCTGTCGTGAGGCAAAGATGTGATGAGGGTGGAACAGCGATAACATGCAAGGGCTGAGTAAACAGGAGAACAAAGAGAAAACCCAGGGATATCTGGCACGTTTACTTGCAAGAAAAAACTGTTGCCAGAAATACACCATTAACAGGGATACAAGAACTTTTCACCATACCAAGAGAATGTTATTTAAATAATTCTGACAGTAAGTGAAACCTTCAACTGCTTGCAAATAATTTGTTTCTGCTACTTCAATAACTTAAAATGCCAGGTTTGAAATATTTCTTTAACTTATACAGTGTGTGTGAGTGATTTAAAAAAATGTAAAATAAGATTTACAGTACTTTATTGCATAACCATGGCATGTAGTTTTCAAGCTGCGAAAACAAGGAAAAATATTTTTCATCATATTAAAAGTTGCAGGGCAAAATCTTTGGGGCAGCCTGTAGTTTCTCTGCGCAAGTGACAGAGAACACCCATGAAAGCAAGGAATGAACTGCTTCGGCTAATTTTATTATGTACTTCGATTCAACTACGTTCGGCTGCTGATCTTGAGAGACTGGCACAACTGGTGTAAAAGCAGAGTGGAAAAAAAAGAGAGTAAAAGAAAATAGTTAAAGAACACATCCTATTTTTTATGTGTAGTACTTTTTTCCCCTCCATGTTATTTGTGCAGCGCTTTCTTTTACATTCCTTTTGTTTTTGCCTGACTGGCAGTTACCATCCCACAAGATGATAGAAAAAAGTGGCCTTGGAATGTGCATTCCCTTATTTACTTCCTATTTTCGTGACAACATATTAATTAGTTTTGGTTAAATTATTATAAAAATAATATGAAAATCAACACTTGGAAACTGTTTTTAAAAGTTAGACCAGCATCGCAAATGCATTGGACTATGGAGATGTGCTGTGAGGAAAACCTGACAACACTCAGACCGATTCAAGTGCAGATGTCGATTTACGCAAGCTGATATGGATAACCGCTGTAGTGGCAAAGACAACAATTCAAGAAGGATTTGCGATTCATCAGAATAAATACACAATCAACATATTTTTCTGCTTCTTGTTCACGTTTCAAAATGCAATTAGTGTTCAACTTATTTGTGTAAATAGCTTGGCTGAAATATGACTTCACCGACTTGCTTTGTTTACAAATGTGGAGCACAGAATAACAACATGTGTGTATTATTACAATATACCTACTTCTTTACTACACTACTGCCTCTGATGATACTAAATGTGTGCAAAGTAAGAGATTGTAGGGAAAGTAATTTTATTTCTTACAGTTTCTCTACAACTTCAACATTTTCATTGTTCAATGGTCGCACCCCAGTTTTTCAAACAGAATTTTAGTAAAAATTATGTGAAGAAATACAGTACATGGCTAATTACACACAGACTGCAATATTTGGTAACTACTGTATTGTAACAAATATAGATTTAGGGCTTTGAATTATGGAAACAGATATAATTAGGTTACATTTGACAAAACTCAGTAATTTTTAGATACAAAATATTATAATGTATAAATAAATTACTTACGTAGTAATTTTTTGCACATGCTTGTACATTGCCAATGCAGATATCTGGCCTCAAATCCTTATTCAAGAGAGCTTGGTACGTACGTTAACAGTAACATTATTTTGGATCAAAATTGTTAAATTAAATAAGAGCAACTCTAGATAATCGTAGTTGTTGGCAACTGTGCAAGAAGACTTTTTTGTGCAACAATCATGTTTCTTTTTTCTGGTGAACCGTATGTGGCAAAACAAATAACGATAAATTTACGCTTGCTCATAAAGTTGCTTACAACTGATATTTATGACTGATTCATATTTTTCTGTACTGATTAGAAAAAAAACTTGATTTTAATAAAAAATTATTCAATCTTAAAATAACAACTCATAAGTTCATACTACAAGATGCCCAACATTAAAATTGCAAATGTGGGAAAGATGTTACAGCATAAAATAAATGGTTATAAATTTTTGCCAATAAACACAAGACTAAATTATAAAACTCTTCCTTTTAATACCTTATTTTCATATACCAACTATTTCTGTAAACAATCACACAAAATTAAAGAAATTACACAGATAATGTATAATTTACACATTCTAAGACAGAAGGAGAAAATAAACAATGCACCAGAATGTATAGCAATAATACACAAAAAAAACTCTAAATGCCTACACATAGTTAATTACAAACACAACCTATCAACTGCCACAATATACAGGTATACGACTTGGAAACAGATCCTTATACATGGATGAAGTTAAGTTTCCTCTATTGATCATGACATGACGTGTGCAGCAACACTACACTACAAATTCATCACAGCAACACAAGAGTTTATGTTTTACTATTGTTACTATCATGAAACTTGAACATGCTGCTTTACTACACGCTGGCAAGCAATGCACGCTGTGATTGCATTCTAAGCTAACTCTGCGACACCAGATAACTCGAGTGGTTCATTTGTTGCCATGGTATAGTTGCTCACGAAACACACACAAGACTAAATTCTTCTGTCGTTCTTTTGCAAAAAACACATGGCATAAACATTACAAAACACAATGTATAAACATTAACTCAGGCAAGGCAAACAACTAAGAACATAGTACATCCTCAATACCAAATAACATTCACGTCCCTGATATAAACAGCGTAGCTGAAACAAAACACACGGGGACAGCACTGAGACAGTGCAGCCAACAGTGGTGGAACAAGGGTCCCAACATTTTCTATTTCTTTATAGCCAAGCACAAACCGTGGCCACAGGTAGAGAAATATGAGACACTATTTACCTCGGTACCACCTGCACCTGTCCCGGAGTTAGGCCAGGTCATTGTTCTCAGAGTTGGACACATGGTCATTAGCAGCCCAACATACATTATTTGATAGTAATAAACTTGAAATGACACTGAATGACCAATTTATTGTGCATCTTTAACTACCATAGTTGGAGAATTATGCAATATAAATATGAACAAGACAATTGCATCATATGGCAATTTTCTTTCAGTTTTCAGTGACTAGAAACACTGTGGACACTATAGATGCAAAAAAATGCCTATATCCATGGCCTCTAATACATTACAACTCGATGTTAAAACTGAGGGCTGGAAGATAGTCTAACATGCAGTAATGATGACTACTGTAATACTGTATTTGTTTTTTATTATATTACTCACACTAAGTTAACTGCAATGTTTTCCATATAAAAAATTCCAATTGCTACCAGGCAAACATGAACTGAACCAAATAAAGCAAGCCTGCACTCATGCCAACCCCTAAATTCTGCCACAAAATTGTTCATTTTATTCAGTTTCTCTTCTCTGTAGTTCTTTACTACACAGCTTGAGGCATTATTTTATTTCGAACAAACAAATATCTGTTACGTGAAGCTGATTCTAACGAGGTCACATCAATCATGAGTCATGATCATATTCCTGAGCAACAACTGTAGCGGTAAGAACTGACAAAGAACATACAGAAAACCCCCAATATACGCTTACAACACCCTCTCCCAAACATAAAAATGTATTTTGTAGTTGTTTTAGTTATATTTAAAATAACACCCTAATTTTTTTTGCAAGAGTTGTGATTATCGCCTGAACAAAAAGTGATGTTCTAAGCAGGAAATAAAAAATACCAGTGTTGTTATAAGCAGGAAGTGAAAGCATTATCCTAAATGGAAAATTGGTGGGACCAAAGAAAAGTAATGTTATATGCAGGAAAATGTTATATGCGGGAATGTTATAACAGCGTTCTACAATAATACCTCTTACTGTTCCATCCCACTTGTGTCTTTGAAGCTGTAAACATCTCTCACTTTAAGAAAACAATTACAAAATGTGAAACTATATATTTTTAAGTATCTGCTTTTAAGGTAAAGTAACAAATTTTTAAAAGACTTGCTAAATTTTTAGAACACTAAGTTTCTGTCATACAGTGACTTGTTAATATGAATATTTGCAAAATTATTAATAAATACAGAGCATGAAATTCAGTCCCAAAAATTTACATATGAGACTACAATAACAATATAAAAAATCCTACAGATATGTGTAACTGAAAAAAAATTATTATTGGAGTTAACAGTTATAGAATATATAACAATAACTTGCTCTGCAACCGTTTAAAACACAGTTACAGTATGTCATGTGAATATTGCTTCCAAGGGCAACATAATTTAATTCAGGTAATATATGGGTACAGGTGGTAACCTTAGTAAATCCAGTAGTAATAAAAAAAACAGTGTACATGAAAATTTCAAAACAAATCTATAAATGGTTTTAAAAAATAAGAAACTGTAAAATATATACATAATAAAATTATGACTTTTATCAAAAATACTGAACTATAATTTTAATAAACCTTCAAAATACGTCAAATGAGATTTACCAAGTGATAATACTGGGCATTATATAAAGGTCATGCATTCTGTTTATAATGCATGTTTGGTTACTTTTCAAGAAATTTATAACAGAAAAATTCACTACATACTTGCGATTCACAATATATTCTGAAATTTACATAGGTGCATATTTATTACTTTTTAGATCCTTTTAGTTATGTACGTTAACCTTAAATTGTACATTGAGCTATAAAAAAGTTGTAACATAATTAAAAGAAATTCAAGGGAAGAAAGCCTTAAGATGTGTTATGCTAACAAATTTTATGCGTTGTAACAGAAACCCAATTGCACATAAATTTTCATCATTAACTAAATTTTTGCAAAAACCAAACTTGCATCACATTATTTGCAAACTATTTAATTCTTATGTTATCAAGTCTAGTTACATTCACTATATAAACAATTCTGCGCAGAAGCTAAAAGTACAAATACCATACTAAAACAGAATAGAATTAACAGAGTCCTGAAAAAACTTATTCATAAAATTGCATTACGTCTGAAAAACAATTATACAATTTGTACCTCTGAAAATCAATTACAGTAGCACTCCAATTTTATGAGGCCTAATGATGCCCAAGAATGGCTTCGTAAAACTGCTGCCTCGTAAAAACCAGCGTTAGTAAAATTGGGGTTCTACTTAACTGAAACTTACAAATCTATTTACTGAATCACGGTCAAGTCAATAAAATTAATTTCTAATTATTTGATGTAGCTGATGAAAACAGATAGTTATTCCATTCACTGTTCAATTACATTATTTACACAAACTAACTCTGCTTGGCCATTATGAATCAGTAAATTAAACAATAAATTTACTGTCTCAATTTTTAGGTTTGGGAAAAATAACATTTTGCAACTTATATCATGTACCGTCTAAGTGGTGATGGTCTGTCAGACAAAAATATGTATACCAACTTTGCTTGGTATTGCACGGTATCTTGTGTATGTATAAATAACACAAAGACCCTAGTAACATAATCACTAACCTGTATTAAAATCATCTGCAAATTATAATTTATTTGATAGTACAGCATTTAAAAATCTCCTACAGCTCTTTTACACTGAACAAAATTTGCACGTTCTAAACTAATGTGCACTTCAGACATTTTAAAATTTATTAACATATCTACGGGTTCAAAATTACTTAGAAACATTCTGAAGAAATTTCACATTTAATTAAACGTTTACTGCTTGACAAGTTGTATAATTTTGAACAGTGTATGGATGCAACTGCATAATTCAACACTGTAAAGAATGATTTCCTGAGTAATAAGGACTATTACTTTCAGTCTGTTTACAATCATCAATAGCATTTTACTGTAATCATGACCCAGCAATCACAAGTTCTGAATAACAAGTTGAACGGGTCTTCCGACCCATTCGTTTGTAGTGATGGGAGTGAGCTTGGGAAGTGATGAGGCTTTAGCCTGGGATTACGGTAGTCCCGGTCTGGAAGTAGTATGCTATCTCTCTCTCTCCTCTCCTGTGTCAGGTGTACTGCTGTCATTCTCCATTTAACGGTTGTACCTTCTGCTCGAGTGGCCATCAAGCAGATTGGACGGCAGTGGAGAGCAGGGCTCTTGGCCAGAAGGGGGGGGGGAAGTAGGGTGG